>PVKC010022225.1:0-17783 GCA_004027635.1 Crocidura indochinensis
GCTGTGCTATTTCTCCGGCTCCTATTTATGGATTTTTGAGTTTCTTTTCAAATACTTAGTCCAAACCTGCTAGCATTCGCAAGGACACAAATGCCTACGCTTGCGCCACCACTGTTATCAAGTATCCAGAATTTTCTGGCGTATAAGACGACCAATCCTGCAATGAAAATTTTACTAAATTCTGTAGTAATGTTCTTTACTGCTATCTGGCATGACAAAACTTGTTCCAGATTCACGGACGAGTGATCTCATCCTCTTACTTTTAAGAAGTAACATATCTCTAAGACATTTGGGAAGTGTTTCATGGGCTTAGGTTCTTCTAATGAAGAATTCTAGGAATTTTTGGAATATCGAATTTAGAATATGAGAATACAGAACTTAGAATTCTAAATATAGAACTTATAATTTAAGAATTAAGAATTTAGAATTCTGAGTATAGAATTTAGAATAAAGAATTTAGAACTCTGAACATAGAATTCAGAATTTTAGATTTCATAATTCTGAAAATAGAATTTAGAAATTTTTTCTCTAAAATATAGAGTTCTGTTCATAGTACTTAGGATTTTAGAATATAGAATTTAGGATTTCCGAGTTTATATTTATAATTATGAATAATCGATTTTAGAAGGAAATTTAGAATTTTATTTTAGAATCGGAATCAAGGTTTTTAGAATGTATTTTAAAGCATTTTCGATTTTAGAATTTTAGAGTTTTAGATTAAAATGTAAAGATTTAATTATTTAGAATTCAAATATATTTTTGACTTTTATTTTTGGGGCACACTAGCAGTGTTCATGGTTAAGTTCTGGTTTAGTACACAGAAATAGCTTCTGCTAGGAAAGGGTGGTGCCCATATATGGGACACCAGATTTGAAATATCCACCTTTGGTCTGGATGGCTGCTTGCAAGGTAAACACCGCTGTGCTATATCTGGGTTCCTACTTATGTATTTTTGAATTTCCTTTCTAATACGTCGGCAATACCTGTTAGCACTGGCAAGGACACAGATGCCTACACTTGCGCCACCACAGTATCAAGTATCCAGTGTTTTCTGGCGTATAACTTGACCCTTCCTCTTATGAAAATTTTACTAAATTCTGTTGTATTGTTCTGTGTTGCTATATGGCATGCAAAAACTAGTTCCAGATTCACGGCTGAGTGATCTCACCTTCTTACTTTTAAGAAGTAACATACCTCTGAGACTTTTTGTAAGTGTTTTTGGCCTGAACAATCTTCTAATGAAGAATTCTAGGAATTCTTGGAATATCGAATTTAGAATATGAGAATACAGAACTTAGAATTCTAAATAAAGAACTTAGAATTTTAGAATTTAGAATTTAGAATTCTGAATATAGAATTTAGAATAAAGAATTTAGAACTTTGAATATAGAATTCAGATTTTTAGAATTTAGAATTCTGAATATAGAATTTAGAAATTTTTAATTTAGAATATAGAGTTCTATACATAATTTTTAGTGGTTTCGAATATAGAATTTAGGATTTCTGAGTTTATAATTATAATTTTGAATAATCGAATTTTAGAAGGATATTTAGAATTTAATTTTAGAATCGGAATCATAGTCTTTAGAATGTATTATAAAGCATTTTCGATTTTAGAATTTTAGAGTTGTAGATTAAAATGTATATATTTATCTAATTAGAATTCCATTATATTTTTGACTTTTTTTATTTTTGGGGCACACAAGCAGTGTTCATGGTTAAGTTCTGGTTTAGTACACAGATATAGCTTCTGCTAGGAAAGGGTGGGGCGCGTATATGGGACACCAAGATTCGAAACAACCACCTTTGGTTCTGAATGGCTGCTTGCAAGGCAAACACCGCTTTTCTATCTCTGGGTTCCTACTTATGGATTTTTGAGTTTCCATTCCAATACGTGGGCAATACCTGTTAGCACTGTCAAGGACACAGATGCCTACACTTGCGCCACCACAGTAACAAGTATCCAGTGTTTTCTGGCGTATAAGTTGACCCTTCCCCCTATGAAAATTTACTAAATTCTGTTATAGTGTTCTGTACTGCTATATGGCATGCCAAAACTAGTTCCAGATTCACGGATGAGTGATCTCACCTTCTTACTTTTAAGAAGTAACATACCTCTGAGATTTTTAGTAAGTGTTTTTTGGGCTGAATAATCTTCTAATGAATAATTCTAGGAATAATTTGAATATCGAATTTAGAATATGAGAATACAGAACTTAGAATTCTGAATATAGAACTTAGAATTTTAGAATTTAGAATTATGTATATAGAATTTAGAAGAAAGAATTTTGAATTTTGAATATAGAATTCAGAATTTTAGAATTTAGAATTCTGAATAAATAATTTAGAAATTTTTACTCTAAAATACAAGAGTTCTGTTCATAGTATTTAGGAGTTTGGAATATAGGATTTAGAATTTCCGAGTTTATAAATAAAGTTTTGAATAATCGAATTTTTGAAAGCAATTTAGAATTTTATTTTAGAATTCAGAATTATAGTCTTTAGAATGTATTTTTAAGTATTTTCGACTTTAGAATTTTAGAGTATTAGACTAAAATGTAGAGATTTATCTATTTAGAATTCGATTATATTATTTAGACATTTTTTTTAATTTTGGGGGCACACCCGGAAGGGCTCACGGGTGACTTCTGGCTTAGAACTCAAAAATAAGTTCTGCCAGGAAAGGGGGGCATTTATGGGAAACCAGGATAGGAAACAACCACCTTTCATCGTGGATAGGCTGCTTGAAAGGCAAACACCGCTGTGCTATATCTCAGGCTCTTATTTATGATTTTTGAGTTTCCTTTCTAATACTTGGGTCACACCTGCTAGCATTGGCAAGGACATAAATGCCTACACTAGCGCCACCAGAGTTATCAAGTATCCAGTGTTTCCTGGCCTATAAGATGACCCTTCCCCCAGGAAAATTTTACTAAATTCTGTAGTCATACTCTGTACTGCTATATGGCATGCCATAACTTATTTCAATTCACGGACAAGTGATCTCACTCTCTTACTTTTAAGAAGTACCATACCTCTAAGAATTTTAGGAAGTGTGTCTAGGGCTGAAGAGTCTTCTATTGATGAATTCTAGTAATTCTTGGAATATCAAATTTAGAATAATATAATACACAACTTCAAATTCAGAAATTAGAAAATAGAACTTTAGAATTTAGAATTCTGATTATAGAAATTAGAATAAAGAATTTAGAACTTTGAATATAGAATTCAGAAATTTAGTATTTAGAATTCTGAATATTGAATTTATAAATTTTTACTACAAAATATAGGGTTCTGTTCAGAGTGTTTAGGATTTTCGAATATAGAACTTAAGTTTTCCTAGTTTATAGTTAAAATTTTGAATAATCGAATTTTTGATAGAAATTTAAAATTTTATTTTAGAATCGGAATCATAGTATTTAGCATGTATTGTTAAGCACTTTCGATCTAATAATTTTAGAGTTTTAGACTAAAATGTAGAGATTGATCTATTTAGTATTCTATTATATTATTTAAACTTTTTTTTAATTATGGGGAAACACCCGGCAATGCTCAGGGTTAACTTCTGGCTTAGTACTCAAAAATAGCTTCTGCAAAGAAAGGGAGGGGGCGGCATTTATGGGAAAGCAGGATATGAGACAACCACCTTTGGTCCTGGATAGGCTGCTTGCAAGGCAAACAACGCTGTGATATCTCTCCAGCTCCTATTTATGGATTTTTGAGTTTCCTTTCTAATACTTGGTCCAAACCTGCTAGCATTGGCAAGGACACAAATGCCTACACTTGCGCCACCACAGTTATCAAGTATCCAGAGTAATCTGGCGTATAAGACGACCAATCCTGCAATGAAAATTTTACTAAATTCTGTAGTAATGTTCTTTACTGCTATCTGGCATGCCAAAACTTATTCCAGATACACGGACGCGTGATCTCATCCTCTTACTTTTAGGAAATAACATACCTCTAAGACTTTTGGGAAGTGTTTCATGACTGAGGGTTTTCTAATGAAGAATTCTAGAAATTCTTGGAATATCGAATTTAGAATATTAGAATACAGAACTTAGAATTCTGAATATAGAACTCAGAAATTAAGAATTAAGAATTTAGAATTCTGAATATAGAATTTAGAATTTTGAATATAGAATTCAGAATTTTAGAATTTAGAATTCTTAAAATTGAATTGATAAATTTTAATTTAGGATGTAGAGTTCTGTACATAGTATTTAGGATTTTCTAATATAGAATTTAGGATTTCCAAGTTTATAATTAAAATTTTGAATAATCGAATTTTTGACAGAAATTTAGAATTTTATTTTAGAATTCAGAATCATATTATTTAGAATGTATTTTTAAGCTTTTTTTATTTTAGAATTTTAGAGTTTTAGACTAAAATGTAGAGATTTATCTATTTAGAATTCAATTATATTATTTAGACTTTTTTTAATTTTGGGGGCACACCCGTCTGGGCTCATGGGTATCTTCTGGCTTAGTACTCAAAAATAGCTTCTGCGAGGAAAGGGGGTACATTTATGGGGAACCAGGATAGGAAACAACCACATTTGGTCCTGGATAGGCTGCTTGCAATGCGAAAAATGCTGTGCTATTTCTCCGGCTCCTATTTATGGATTTTTGAATTTTCTTTCTAATACTTGGTCCAAACCTGATAGAATTGGCAAGGACACAAATGCCTACACTTACGCCACCACAGTTATCAAGTATCCAGAGTTTTCTGGCGTATAAAATGACCCTTCCCCAAGGAATATATTACTAAATTCTGTAGTCATACTCTGTACTGCTATATGGCATGCCATAACTTGTTCCAATTCACGGACAAGTTATCTCACTCTCTTACATACCTCTTAGAATTTTAGGAAGTGTGTCTTGGGCTGAAGAATCTTCTATTGATGAATTCTAGTAATTTTTTGAATATCGAAATCAGAATAATAGAATACAAAACTTTGAATTAAGAAATTAGAAATTAGAACTTTAGAATTTAGAATTTAGAATTCTGAGTATAGATTTAGAATAAAGAATTTAGAACTTTGAATATTGCATTCAGAATTTTAGAATTCTGAATATAGCATTTAGAAATTTTTACTCTAAAGTATAGAGTTCTGTTCATAGTATTTAAAATTTTCAAATATAGAATTTAGGATTTCCGAATTTTTAATTAAAATTCTGAATAATTGAATTTTAGAAAGAAATTTAGAATTTTATTTTAGAATTCGGAATCATAGTATTTAGAATGTATTTTTAATCACATTCAATCTAATAATTTTAGAGTTTTAGACAAAAATGTAGATTTATCTATTTAGAATTCGATTATATTATTTATGAACTTTTTTTTAACTTTTGGGGCACACCCGGAAGTGCTCACGGATAACTTCTGGCTTAGTACTCAGAAATAGCATCTGCAAGTAAAGGGGGACACATATATGGGACACCAGAATTTGAGACAACCACCAGGGTCCTGGATAGACTGCTTGCAAGGCATTCACGCTGTGCAATCTCTCCGTATCCTATTTATGGATGTTTGAGTTTCCTTTCTAATACGTGGGCCACACCTGTTACCTCTGGCAAGGACACAGATGCCTACACTTGTACCACCACTGTTGTCACTTATCCAGTGTTTTCTGGCATAAAAGACGACCCTTCCAGCAATGAAAATTTTACTAAATTCTGTAGTAATACTCTGTAGTGCTATATGGCATGCCAAAACTGTTCCAAATTCACGGACGAGTGATCTCACCCTCTTACTTTTAAGAAGTTACATACCTCTAAGACTTTTAGGAAGTGCTTCATGGGCTGAGAGTCTTCTAATGAAGATTTCTAGGAATTCTTGGAATATCGAATTTAGAATATTAGAATACAGAACTTAGAATTCTGAATATAGAGCTTATAATTTTAGAATTTAAAATTTAGAATTCCTAATAGAGAATATAGAAAAGAATTTAGAACTTTGAATAGAGAATTCAGAATTTTAGAATTTAGAATTCTTAAAATAGAATTGATAAATATTTTAATTTAGAATATAGAGTTCTGAACATAACATTTAGGATTTTCGAATATAGAATTTAGGATTTACGAGTTTATAATTAAAATTTTGAATAATCGAATTTTTGAAAGAAATATAGAATTTTATTTTAAAATTTGGAATCATAGTCTTTAGAATGTATTTTTAAGCATATTCAATTTTAGAATTTTAGAGTTGTAGATTAAAATGTATAGATTTATATATTTAGAATTCAATTATATTTTATACTTTTTTTTAATTTGGGGGGCACACCCGGCAGTGTTCATGGTTATGTTCTAGTTTAGTACACAGAAATACCTTCTGCTAGGAGAGGGTGGGGCGCGTATATGGGACACCAGGATTCGAAACAACCACCTTTGGTCCTGGATGGCTGCTTGCAAGGCAAACACCGCTGTGCTATCTCTGGGTTCCTACTTATGGATTTTTGAGCTTCCTTTCTAATACTTGGGCAATACCTGCTAGCACTGGCAAGGACACAGATGCCTACACTTGCGCCACCACAGTATCAAGTATCCAGTGTTTTCTGGCGTATATGTTGACCCTTCCCCCTATGAAAATATTACTAAATTCTATAGTAATGCTCAGTACTACTATATGGCATGCAAAAACATGTTCCAGATTCACGGATGAGTGATCTCACTCTCTTACTTTTAAGAAGTAATATACCTCTAAGAATTTTAGGAAGTGTTTCATGGGCTGAATAGTCGTCTATTGATGAATTCTAGTAATTCTTGGAATATCAAAATTAGAATAATAGATACAAAACTTCGAATTCAGAAATCAGAAATTAGAACTTGAGAATTTAGAATTTAGAATTCTGAGTATAGAATTTAAAATAAAGATTTTAGAACTTTGAATATAGAATTCAGAATTTTAGTATTTAGAATTCTGAATATAGAATTTAGAAATTTTTACTCCAAAATATAGAGTTCTGTTCATAGTATTTAGGATTTTCGAATATAGAACTTAGGATTTTCGAGTTTATAGTTAAAATTTTGAATAATCGAATTTTTTAAAGAAATTTAGAGTTTTATTTTAGAATCGGAATCAGAGTATTTAGAATGTATTTTTTTGGGGGGGTTTTTTGGGTCACACCTGGCGGTGCTCAGGGGATACTCCTGGCTGTCTGTTAAGAAATAGCTCTTGGCAGGCACAGGGGACCATATGGAACACCGGATTCGAACCAACCACCTTTGGTCCTGGATCGGCTGCTTGCAAGGCAAACGCCGCTGTGCTATCTCTCCGGGCCCTATAATGTATTTTTAAGCACTTTCGATCTAATAATTTTAGTGTTTTAGACTAAAATGTAGAGATTGGTCTATTTAGAATTCGATTATATTATTTAAACTTTTTTTTTTAATTATGGGGCAACATTCCGCAGCGCTCAGTGTTAACTTCTGGCTTAGTACACAAAAATAGCTTCTGCAAGGAAAGGGAGGCGGCATTTATGGGAAAGCAGGATATGAAACAAACACCTTTGGTCCTGGATAGGCTGCTTAGCAAGGCAAACAACGCTGTGCTATTTCTCCCGATCCTATTTATGGATTTTTGAGTTTCCTTTCTAATACTTGGTTCAAACCTGCTAGCATTGGCAAGGACACAAATGCCTACACTTGCGCCACCACAGTTATCAAGTATCCAGAGTAATCTGGCGTATAAGACGACCAATCCTGCAATGAAAATTTTACTAAATTCTGTAGTAATGTTCTTTACTGCTATCTGGCATGCCAAAACTTGTTCCAGATTCACGGACGAGTGATCTCATCCTCTTACTTTTAAGAAATAACATACCTTAAGACTTTTGGGAAGGGTTTCATGACTGAGGGTTTTCTAATGAAGAATTCTAGGAATTCTTGGAATATCGAATTTAGAATATTAGAATACAGAACTTAGAATACTGAATATAGAACTTAGAAATAAAGAATTAAGAATTTAGAATTCTGAATATAGAATTTAAAATAAAGAATTTTGAATTTTGAATATAGAATTCAGAATTTTAGAATTTAGAATTCTTAAAATAGAATTGATAAAATTTTAATTTAGGATGTAGAGTTCTGTACATAGTATTTAGGATTTTCGAATATAGAATTTAGGATTTCCAAGTTTATAATTAAAATTTTGAATAATCGAATATTTGACAGAAATTTAGGATTTTATTTTAGAATTCGGAATCATATTATTTAGAAAGTATTTTTAAGCAGTTTCGATTTTAGAATTTTAGAGTTTTAGACTAAAATGTAGAGATTTATCTATTTAGAATTCAATTATATTATTTAGACTTTTTTTTAATTTTGGGGTCACACCTTGCAGGGCTCACGGGTAACTTCTGGCTTAGTACTCAGAAATAGCTTCTGCGAGGAAAGATGGGGCATTTATGGGAAACCAGGATAGGAAACAACCACCTTTGGTACAGGATAGGCTGCTTGCAATGCAAACAATGTGTGCTATTTCTCCGGCTCCTATTTGTGGATTTTTGAATTTCCTTTCAAATACTTGGTCCAAACCTGATAGCATTGGCAAGGACACAAATCCCTACACTTACGCCACCACAGTTATCAAGGATCCAGAGTTTTTTGACATTTAAGATGACCCTTCCCCCAGTAAAATATTAATGAATTCTGTAGTCATATTTTGTACTGGTATATGGCATGCCATAACTTGTTCCAATTCACAGATGAGTGATCTCACTCTCTTACTTTTAAGAAGTAACATACCTCTAAGAATTTTAGGAAGTGTGTCATGGGTTGAGGAGTCTTCTATTGATGAATTCTAGTAATTCTTGGAAAATCGAATTTAGAATAATAGAATACAAAACTTTGAATTAAGAAATTAGAAATTAGAATTTAGAATTTAGAATATAGAATTCTGAGTATAGTATTTAGAATAAAGAATTTAGAACTTTGAATATCGAATTCAGAATTTTAGAATTTAGAATTCTGAAATATTATGTAGATATTTTTACTCTAAAATATAGAGTTCTGTTCATAGTATTTAGGATTTTTAAATATAGAATTTAGGATTTCCGAATTCGTAATTAAATTTTTGTATAATCGAATTTTAGAAAGAAATTTAGAATTTTATTTTAGAATTCGGAATCATAGTATTTAGAATGAATTTTTAATCACTTTTGATCTAATAATTTTAGAGTTTTAGAAAAATGTAGAGATTTATCTATTTAGAATTCGATTATATTATTTAGACTACTTTTTAATTTTGGGGGCACACCCAGCAGTGCTCAGGGTTAACTTCTGGCTTAGTACTCAAAAATAGCTTCTGCAAGGAAAAGGGCGGGCCATATATGGGACACCAGAATTTAAAAATATTACTAAATTATTTAGTAATGTTCTGTACTGCTATATGGCATGCCAAAACTTGTTCCAGATTCACAGACGAGTGATCTCACTTTCTTACTTTTAAGAAGTAACATACCTCTAAGACTTTTAGGAAGTGTTTCATGGTCTGAGGGTCTTTTAATGAAGAATTCTAGGAATTCTTGGAATATTGAATTAAGAATATTAGAATACAGAACTTAGATCTGAATATAGATCTAAGAATATTAGAATTTAGAATTCAGAATTCTGAATATAGAATTATTAGTAAAGAATTTAAAGCTTTGAACATAGAATACAGAATTTTAGAGTTTAGTATTCTGAATATAGAATTTAGAAATTTTAAATTTAGAAGATAGTTTTATGGACATAGTACATAGGCATTTTAGGATATCCGAGTTTATAATTAAAATCTTGTATAATCGAATTTTAGAAAGTAATTTCGAATTTTATTTCAGAATCAGAATCGTAGTATTTAGAGTGCATTTTTAAGCATTTTCTATTTTAGAATTAGAGTTTTAGAATAAAATGTAGAGATTTATCTATTTAGAATTCAAGTATATTATTTATGACTATTTTTAATATTTGGGGCACACCCGGCAGTGTTCAGGTGTAACTTCAGGATTAGTAGTTAGAAATAGCGTTTGCAAGGAAGGGGGGGGGGCGTATATGGGACTCCAGGATTTGAAACAACCACCTTTGGTCCTGGATAATCTGCTTGCAAGGCAAACAATCCTGTGATATCTCTCGGTATCCTACTTATGGAATTTTGAGTTTCCTTTTAAAGAAGTGGGCCATACATGCTAGGACTGGCAAGGACACAGATGCCTATGCTTGTGCCACCAAAGTTATCAAGTATCCAGAGTTTCTATCATATAAGACGACCCTACCTGCAATGAAAGTTTTACTAAATTCTGTAGTAATGTTCTTTACTGCTATACAGCATGCCAAAACTTGTTCCATTTTGCGACGAGTGATCTCACCCTCTTTTAAGAAGTAACATGCCTCTAAGACTATTAGGAAGTGTTTCATGGCCTGAGGTTCTTCTAATGAAGAATTATAGGATTTCTTGGAATATCCAATTTAGAATATTAGAATACAGAACTTAGAATTCTGAATATGTAACTTAAAATTTTAGAATTTAGAATTCAGAATTCTGAATATAGAATTTCAAATAAAGAATATAGAATTTTGAATATAGAATTCAGAATTTTAGAGTTTAGAATTCTGAATATAGAATTTAGAAATTTTAAATTTAGAATATAGAGTGCTCTACATAGTACTTAGGCATTTCGAATATAGAATTTAGGATATCCAAGTCTATAATGAAATTTTGATTAATCAAATTGTAGAAAGAAATTTAGAATTTTATTTTATTCTTACTTTTAAGAAGTAACATACCTCTAAGACTTTTAGGAAGTGTTTCATGGTCTGAGGGTCTTTTAATGAAGAATTCTAGGAATTCTTGGAATATCGAATTAAGAATATTAGAATACACAACTTAGATCTGAATTTAGATCTAAGAATATTAGAATTTAGAATTCAGAATTCTGAATATAGAATTATTAATAAAGAATTTATAGCTTTGAACATAGAATACAGAATTTTAGAGTTTAGTATTCTGAATATAGAATTTAGAAATTTTAAATTTAGAAGATAGTTTTATGGACATAGTACATAGGCATTTTAGGATATCCGAGTTTATAATTAAAATCTTGTATAATCGAATTTTAGAAAGTAATTTCGAATTTTATTTCAGAATCAGAATCGTAGTATTTCAAGTGTATTTTTAAGCATTTTCTATTTTAGAATTTTAGAGTTTTAGAATAAAATGTAGAGATTTATCTATTTAGAATTCAAGTATATTATTTATGACTTTTTTAATATTTGGGGCACACCCGGCAGTGTTCAGGTGTAACTTCTGGATTAGTAGTTAGAAATAGCTTTTGCAAGGAAGGGGGGGGGTGTCTATGGAACTCCAGGATTTGAAACAACCACCTTTGGTCCTGGATAGTCTGCTTGCAAGGCAAACAATTCTGCGCTATCTCTCAGTATCCTACTTATGGATTTTTGAGTTTCCTTTCTAATGCGTGGGCCACACCTGCTATCACTGGCCAGGGACTGATGCCTACACTTGCACCTCCACTGTTATCAAGTATCCAATGTTTTCAGGCATATAAGACGACACTTCCCCCAATGAAAAATTTACTGAATTCTGTGGTAATTTTCTTTACTTTATATGGCATGCCAAAATTTGTTCCAGAATCACGGATGAGTGATCTCATCCTCTTGCTTTTAAGAAGTAACATACCTCTAAGACTTTTAGGAAGTGTTTCATGGTCAGAAGGTTCTTCAAATGAAGAATTCTAGGAATTCTTGAATATCGAATTTAGAATATTTGAATACAGAATTTCAATTTCTGAATATAGAACTTAGAATTTTAGAATTTAGAATTCTGAATATAGAATTTATAATTAACAATTTAGAATTTGAATATAGAATTCAGAATTTTAGAATTTAGAATTCTAAATATAGAATTTATTTATTTTTAATTTAGACCTAGAGTCCTGTACATAGTATTCAGGATTAACTAATATAGAATATAGGAATTCCAGTTTATAATTAAAATTTTGAATACTCGAATTTTAGAAAGAAATTTAGAATTTTCTTTTAGAATCCTGAATCACAGTATTTAGAATGTATTTTTAAGGATTTTAAGTTTTAGAACTTTAGAGATATAAACTAATATGTAGAGATTTTTCTGTTTAAAATTCAATTACGTTAATTATGATTTTTTTTAGTTTGGGGCACACCTGCAATGCTCACGGTTAACTTCTTGCTTAGTACTCCGAAATAGCTTCTGCAAGAAAAGGGGGGCGCATACATGGGACACCAGGCAATGAAACAACCAACTTTGGTCCTAGATAAGCTGATTGCAAGGCAAACAAAACTGTGCTATCTCTCGTGCTCCTATTTATGGATTTTTGAGTTTACTTTCAAATACGTTGGCCATACCTGCTAGCACTGGCAAGGAAACAGATGCCTACACATGCGCCACCACAGTTATCAAGTATCCAGTGTTTTTATGGCGTATAAGATGACCCTTCCCCCAATGAAAATTTTACTAAATTCTGTAGTAATGTTCTTTACTGCTATATGGCATGCCAAAACTTGTTCCACGTTCATGGACGAGTTATCTCACCCTCTTACTTTTAAGAAGCAACATGCCTCTAAGACTTTTAGGAAGTGTTTCATGGGCTGAAGGGTCTTCTAATAAAGAATTCTAGGAATTCTTGGAATATTGAATTTAGAATATTAGAATACAGAACTTAGAATTCTGAATATAGAATGTAGAATTTTAGAATTTAGAATTCTGAATATAGAATTTAGAATAAAGAATTTAGAATTTTAAATATAGAATTCAGTATTTTTGAATTTAGAATTCTGAATATAGAATTTAGAAAATTTTAATTTAGAATATAGAGTTCTGTACATAGTATTTAGGCATTTCGAATATAAAATTAAGGATTTCCAAGTCTATAATAAAATTTTGAATAATCAAATTTTAGAAAGAAATTTAGAATTTTATTTTAGAATCAGAATCATAGTATTTAGAATATATTTTTAAGCATTTTCGATTTTAGAATTTTAGAGTTTTAGACTAAATTGGAGATATTTATCTATTTAGAATTATATTATATTATTTAGACTTTTTTTAAATTTTGGGGGCACACCCGGCCATACTCAGGGGCAACTTCTGGCTTTGTAATCAGAAATAGCTTGCACAAGTAAAAGCGGGGGCATGTATATGCGACACCAGGTTTTAAAACAACCCCCTGGTGTTGGATAGCTTGCTTGCAAGGCTAACACCGCTGTGCTAACTCTCCGGCTCATATTTATGGATTTTTGAGTTTCCTTTCTAATACGTGGGCCACACCTGCTAGCACTGGCAAGGACACAGATACCTATACTTGTGCCACCACAGATATCAAGTATCCAGTGTTTACTGACATATAGAATGAACCTTCCCCCAATGAAAATTTTAATAAATTATGTTGTAATGTTCTGTATTGCTATATGGCATGCCAAAACTTGTTCCAGATTCACGCATGAGTGATCTACCCTCTTACTTTTAAGAAGTAACATACCTCTAAGAATTTTAGGAAGTGCTTCATGGGCTGAAGTGTGTTCTAATGAAGAATTCTAGGATTTCTTGGAATATCGAATTGAGAATATTAGAATACAGAACTTAGAATTCTGAATATAGAACTTGTAATCTTAGAATTTAGAATTATAGTTCTGAATATAGAATTTAGAATAAAGAATTTAAAATTTTGAATATTGAATTCAGAATTTTAGAATTTAGAATTCTGTATATAGAATTTAAAAAAATTTTTAGAACATAGAGTTCTTTACATAGTATTTAGAATTTTCGAATATAGAATTTAGGATTTCTGAGATTATAATTGAAATTTTGAATAATCGAATTTTAGAAAGAAATTTAGAATTTTATTTTAGAATTCATCATCCTAATATTTAGAATGTATATTTAAGCCTTTTCAATTAAAGAATTTTAGAGTTTAAGACTAAAATGTAGTGATTTATCTATTTAGAATTCAATTATATTATTTATGACATTTTTTTTTAATTTGGGGGCACACCCAACAGTGCTCAGGGGTATGTTCTGGCTTAGTACTCAGAAATAGCTTCTGCAAGGAAAGTGTGTGGGGACGCGTGTATGGGAAACCTGGATTTGAAACAACCACCTTTGGTCCTGGATAGGCTGCTTGCAAGGCAAACACCGCTGTGCTATCTCTTATGGATTTTGCAGTTTCCTTTCTAATACTTGGGCTACACCAGCTAGCACTGGCAAGTACACAGATGCCTACAATTGAACCACAGTTATTAAATATCCAGTGTTTTCTGGCGTATAAGATGACCCTTTCCCCAATGAAAATTATACTAATTTCTTTACTAATGTTCCCTACTGCTATATGGCATGCCAAAACTTGTCTAGATTAACGCAAAATTGGTCTACCCTCTTACATTTAAGAAGTAACATAACACTAAGACTTTTATAAAGTGTTTCATGGGCTGAAGGGTCTTCTAATCAATAATTCTAGGAATTATTAGAATACAAATTTAGAATAATAGAATAAAGAACTTAGAATTATGAATATAGAACTTAGAATTTTAGAATTTAGAACTCTGAATATAGAATTTAGAATAAAATATTTAGAATTTTGAATATAGAATTCAGAATTTTAGACTTTAGAATTCTGAATATAGCATTTTGAAATTTTAACTTTAGAAAATAGAGTTCTGTACATAGTATTTAAGATTTTTAAATATAGAATTTAGGATTTCCGAGTTTATAATGAAAATTTTGAATAATCGTATTTTAGAAAAAAATTTTGAATTTTATTTTAGAATTGGAATCATAGTAATTAGAATGTATTTTTAAGCATTTTGGATTGTAGAATTTTAGAGTTTTAGACTAAAATTTAGAGATGTATCTATTTAGAATTCGATTTATTATTTATGACTTTTTTTATTTTTTGGTACACACGCGGCAGTGCTAAGGGGTAACTTCTGACTTAGTACTCAGAAATAGCTTCTGCAAGGAAAGGGTGGGGGCACGTATATGGGACAATAGGATTGAAACAACCATTTTTCGTCCCGGATAGGCTGCTTGCAAGGCAAAGACCATTGTGCTATCTCTCTGGCTCCTATTTATGGATTTTTGAGTTTCCTTTCTAATACGTGGGCCACACCTGCTAGCACTGGCAAGGACACAGATGCCTACACTTGTGCCACCACAGTCATCAAGTATCCAGTGTTTTCTGTCATATAAGACAACCCTTCCCCCAATGTAAATTTTACTAAATTCAGTTATAATGTTCTTTACTGCTATATGTCATGCCAAAATTTGTTCCAGATTCACGGACGAGTGATCTCACGCTCTTAATTTTAAGAAGTACCATATTTCTAAGACTTTTAGGAAGTGTTTCATGGGCTGAAGGGTCTTCTAAAAAAGATTTCTAGGAACTCTTTGAATATCGAATTGAGAATATTAGAATACAGAACTTAGAATTCTGAATATAGAACTTAGAATTTTAGAATTAAGAATTTAGATTTCTGTGCTGGGCGGTGGCGCTGGAGTTAAGGTGCCTATGCTAATCTGGGACAGACCGCAGTTCAATCCCCCGGTTCCCTATATGGTCCCCCGTGCCTGCTAGGAGTGACTACTGAGCGAATATTCAGGAGTAACCCCAGAGCGTCACAGGGTGTGACCCCCCAAATAAAAGATTAAAAAAAAAGAATTTAGAATTCTGAATTTAGATTTCGAAATTTTTCAATTAGTATATAGAGGTCTGTACATAGTATTTAGAATTTTCGAATATGGTATTTAGGATTTCCTAGTTTATAATTAAAAATTTGAATAATCGAATTTTAGAAAGAAATTAAGAATTTTATTAGAATTTGGAATCATAGTATTTAGAATGTATTTTTAAGCATCTTCGATTTATAATTATAGAGATTAAGACTATAATGTAGATATTTTTCAATTTAGAATACGATTATAAAAAAGTATTCAATTATATTATTTATGACTTTATTTTTTGATTTTTGGGGCATACCCGACAGTGCTCAGGTGTAAATTCTGGCTTAGCACTCAGATATACCTTCTGTAAGGAAAGGGGGGCACTTATATGGGACACTATAATTTGATATAACTAACTTAAGTCCTTGATATGGTGCTTGCAAGGCAAAAACCGCTGTTCTCCCTCCGGCTCCAATTTATGGATTTTTGAGTTTCCTTTCTCATACGTGGGCCACACCTACTAGCACTAGCAAGAACACAGATGCCTACACTTGCGCCACCACAGTCATCAAGTGTCCTGTTTTTTATGGCATATTAGACGACCCTTGCCCCAATGAAAATTTTACTAATATCTGGAGTATTGTTCTGTGCTGCTATATGTCATGCCAAAACTTGTTCCAGATTCACGTACGTGTGATCACACCCTCTTACTTTTAAGAAGTGACATACCTCTACTACTTTTTGGAAGTGTTTCATGGGATGAAGGATCTTCTAATGAAGATATCTAGGAACTCTAGGAATATAGAATTTACAACCTTAGAATACAGAATTTAGAATTCTGAATTTAGAACTTAGAATTTTAGAATTTAAAATTTAGAATTCCAATATGTAATTTAGAAATTTTTATTTAAATATAGAGTTCTGTACATAGTATTTAGAATTTTCGAATATAGAATTTAGGATTTCTGAGTACAATTAAAATTTTGAATAATCGAATTTTAGAAAGAAATTTAGAATTTATTTTAGAATTCTTAATCATAGTATTTAGAATGTATTTTTAAGCATTTTCAATTTTAGAATTATAGAGATTTAGACTGCAATGCAGAGATATATCTATGTAGAATTTGATTATATTATTTATGACTTTTTTTTTAAATTTTTGTGGCACACTTGGCAGCGCTCAGGGGTAACTTCGGGCTTAGTAGTCAGAAATAGCTTCTGCAAGGAAATGGAGGGCCACGTACATGGAAAACCAAGATAGGAAACAACCGCCTTTGGTCCTGGATAGGGTGCTTGAAAGGCAAACACCGCGGTGCTATCTTTCCCACTCCTATTTATGGATTTTTGAGTTTCCTTTATAATACGTGGGCCACACCTGCTAGCACTCGCAAGGACACACATGTCTACACTTGCGCCACAACCATCATCAAGTATCCAGTGCATTCTGGCGTATAAGACGACCCTTCACCCAATGAAAACTTTACAAATTTCTGGAGTAATGTACTTAACTGCTATATTGCATGCCAAAACTTGCTCCAGATTCACGGACGAATGATTTCAACCTATTACTTTATAGAAGTAACATACCTCAAAGACTTTTAGGAAATTTATCACTGGATGAAGAATTGAAGGAATCTTGGAATATCGAATTTAGAATATTAGAACAGAACTTAGAATACTGAATATAGAACTTAGAATTTTAGAATAGAATTTAGAATTCTGAATATAGAATATAGAAAATTTTAATTTAGAAATTGGAGTTCTGCACATAGGATTTAGAGTTTTCAAATATAGAATTTAGGATTTCCGAGTTTATAATTAAAATTTTGAATAATCGAGTTTTAGAATAAAATTTAGAATTTTTTTAATTTAAATTTTTATTGTGACTGAAGTTCATTACACAGAATTATTTATGGTACATAGTGACAGTGAATGAAGGGCATTCCCACCACCAATGTTGTCCTCTCCCCACTCCTGTTCCCAGCATGTCTCCCAAATCTCCCTCCTCTGCTATCCCGCTCACCCCCCACCCCCAAGATTTACACTGCATGGTCATATGACTGGCCCTGGTGACATCCTTTTCTCCCCTCAATTT
>PVKC010022226.1:0-17777 GCA_004027635.1 Crocidura indochinensis
GAAGGAAGGGAGGGAGGGAGGAAAGGAAGAGAGGAAGGAAGAGAGGGAGGGAGGGAGGAAGGAAGGAAGGAAGGAGGGAAGGAAGGGAGGGAGGGAGAGAGGGAGGGAGGAAGAAAGGAAAAGAATTATCCCTGGAGCACAGGAGGTGCTCAATAAATATCTAGTTTACTAATGAGTTAACTTTGCACTTAAGAAAAAAGTTAGGAGGAATGAGGACTGGGTATTCTGAATGATTACCAGTGATTGTTGCACACCTGGGAGCCATCAGAGAACCATCATGATATAGTGAAAGGCAGCAAGATAAAGAGGACAAAGGGCATGGGGCAGGGTGCCCACTTTCTTGCTGCAGACTTGTCAGGGACTGGCTGCCAATGAATGAGTTAGCTAAACAGTTAATCAGGAATGAAGCACTGTGTGGTGAGTGCACAAATGAAACCCTGGCTCTGCCCTGAAGAGAGTAGGGCATTAGGGATGGGGACAGGTCTAGAGAAAGTGTTGGAGAGGACAAGGGGAGGCAGAAATGTAGATTGGGTATCTGTTGTCATTGGCTTTGGATTTGGTACCTAAGTCTGATCATTTTTTATTTCTACTCAATTTTCATAACGACTGTTTGGTCTTGGTACCTTCCATTATTTTCCCCTCAGTTTATGAGGCAGAACAAGATGATTCAAGTTATGTGGTTCTGTTTGAAGGAAAGAAGAAAAAGGAGAAAAACAAAAAACATGGTGGGCATGGGGGTAGAGAGAGGACAACATTGGTGGTAGGAATGCCCCTGATTCAATGTCACTATATACCTAAAATTTCACTGTGAATGATTTGTAATCCACTTTAGTCAAAATAAAAATTATTATAGAATTATTATTATATTATAAAATTATTATATTAAAAAAGTAAGACAATGTTTTCCCAAATAAATTCACTTATGCTAACCCCATGTCACCAAACTACCAAACTAAGTTTCAATTATGCTTCTTCCAGGAATGGAATTTCAAAGGAGTCTATGAGCCAGCTAGATCATCTACCTAAATTTCCCCACCCTGATCCTCTAAATGCCAGTCATCCTGCAAAAGCCCACCTGCAGCTCTGTAGCCAGTGTAACTTCCCATTCTTGCTTTTTTACTTCCAAGATTCTCTCATTTCTGTAGCCCCTTCCTGCCTGCAAAATTAGACACTACCTGATCCAAACCAATTTTTGCTACCATAAGCTCTTAACATGTTTCATGTATTTTAGGAAACATATTTGTTTGTTTTGTTTTTACTGTTGCTGTGAATGCCATTCTGGTCATGCCCTGGAGGGTCACATGGTGTCAGGTATCCACTCAGGATCCCCCTACATGAAAGACATGTGATCAAACCCTTGAACACCATCCCAGGCCCTTCTGATGATCTCTGAACATATTTTATTCTGATTTCACTTGTTTTTCTGTTGGGTCCTCCTTCCATTCAGGGCTCTTTCCCAGGATGCAATGGGACTGGAAGTCTTACCTTCTGATCTGTGTCGTCTTCCTCATCCTGATAATCATCACAGTGAGGGCTGGAATTGGCTGCAAAGGTGGGTCCCTGTGAGTAGTATTGAGAACTCCGGTAGCCATCCCGTCGCAATTTATCACATTCTGCAGAATAAAAAGAGGGGAGAAGAGAGGATGGTAAAAGCCGGAACTGAAAACGTAGTTCTTACAATTTCTATCCTCTTGATTTTACTGGAAATTGAGCTCCCAGATGATCCAGCAATACCACTTCTAGGGATATATACCCTAGGACCACAAAAACACAATACAAAAATGCCTTCCTGGGGCTGGAGCAGTAGCGCAAGTGGTAGGGCATCTGCCTTGCACACACTAACCTAGGACAAACCTCGGTTTGATCCCCTGGCATCCCATATGGTCCCCCAAGCCAGAAGCACTTTCTGAGCACATAGCCAGGAGTAATCTCTGAGCATCACGGGATATGGCCCAAAAACAACAACAAAAAACAATAAATAAGAAACAAAACCTTCCTCACAACTATATTCATTGCAGCACTATTTACAATATCCAGAATCTGGAAACAACCAAAATGCCCTTCAACAAAGCAATGGCTTAAGCAACTGTGGTCCATATACACAATGGAATATTATACAGCCATCAGGAGAGATGAAGTCATGAAATTTTCCTATACATGGATGGACATGGAAACTATTATGCTGAGTGAAATAAGTCAGAGGAGAGAGATAGATACAGAATAGTCTGACTCATCTGTGGGATTTAATAAAAATAAAAAACAGTATAGTAATAATAACCAGAGTCAATAGAGAGAGAGATGAGGGCCTGAAGGACTGGCTTTTGATATGAAGCTCACCACAAAGAGTGTTGAGTACAGTTAGAGAAATAACTACACTGATAACTACCATGACATTGGTAGTAAGTGAGAGAAATAGAATGCCTGTCTGGAAGGCAGGCAAGGTGTGGGTGAGGAGGGAGATGGAGGGCATTGATGGCCGGAAGGTTGCACTGGTGAAGGTGGGTGTTCTTTTTTATGATTGAATCCCAACTGCAAATATGTTTGTAACCATGGCGCTTACATAAAGATATCATAATAAACAAATAAACAAAAGCCAGCACTGGGCTGAAGCAATAGTATAGTGAGGAGGGAGTTTGCCTTGCAAGGGTCCACCCTAAATTAGATTCCTGAAACCCTATACAAAATACAGACCAATTTGTTTGTTTGTACTCACGTCCCCTGAGTACTGCCAAGAATGATTCCTGAGTGTAGAACTAGGAATAACCCCTGAGAATTGCTAGACATGGCCTCAAACAAATAAACAAACAAAAATAAAATTCCAAATTCTGCACAGGCTCAATTAGTGCAAAAATGTATTCTGTTTTGAAAACGTTTTCTCTTGACACAGTATTACAAATCACACACCTGAAGAGAGATGATAACTAAAGTAGGGCACCATCAGACTTCCTTGCATGCTGCAGAATCTACAATCTTCCTCAAAGGAGAGACCCAGCATTGCTGATAAAAATTCTTCAACTTGAGAATAAAAATATCCTCATTCCTCTTTGCTACCTCACAGTGAGGATGGACAAAAAGGTTTCTAACTCCGAATAATATATCAGACTTTAAAAAAAATGTCCATGGACAGTCATGAGAAACCTCTAGCATGCTGAGCTTACTGGCAGTGCAAGTACAATCATGAGACAGCTTACATTGAGTGACTAAAGGGCGAAGTACTCCATAGGTCGAACTTGCAACCACTCATATTCCTTCTGAACTGCCTAGAACACAACTTAATCTTAATAGAAATTTACTCCTATTCTTCTCTTTTCAGTGAGAAGTCTTTCTACATAGTCTCCAATATTTGACACCTGATCTTAAAAAGCAGTTGTACAGTTGCAAACTAACCTCACTCTCACTGAAAAGTTACCTAAAGTTTGGTTAGCAGTTTCCAAATGGGTTTTGTGGGATTCTGTAAACATTTGACTTGATTTGAGTAAACAATCATAATATTGAGAGAAAAAATAGAGCACTCAAGTAGAATCATTTTCCATTTCATTAACTTATGCTGCTAAATTAACTTTTCTATGGTTTTCTATAAAATTGAAGGGCTCTGGGGCCGGAGAGATAGCATGGAGGTAGGGCATTTGCCTTGTATGCAAAAGGATGATGGTGCGAATCCTGGCATCCCATAGGGTCTCCCAAGCCTGCCAGGAAGCAATTTTTGAGTGTAGAGCCAGGAGTAACCCCAGAGCACTGCCAGGTGTGAACCCCTGCCAAAAACCAACAACAACAAAAAAAAAAAAAAAAAAAAAAAACCTGAAGGGCTCAAGGTAAACTTTTCAGAACAAACCAACAAGGGTGGAGCGAGAGTCTAAGGGGCTGAGCTGAGTATGGTGGGGGGTGACCCCTGAACACAGAGCCAGGAATAGCCCCCCCAGCATTGTCAGGAATGGTCAAAACCCAATAAAATAGTATTTTCAAATACTTGACAGAATAAAATACAAAGCAAAGGTCAAGATTTTTTCAAATTAAATCCTTCTTTTTCTTCCTCCTAATTGACTTACTACAAGTTTGAAAATGCTGGAGTTGGACAAAGTTTGCTTTGCATGTGGACGCTGACCCATGTTTCATCCTGGCATCCTATATGGCCTCCTGAGCACTGCTAGGAGTGATTCCTGAGGGTAGAGCCAGGAGTAACCCACCTGAGCATTACCAGGAGTGGCCCAAACACCCTTCTCCCCAAAAGTTTGAAAATCCAAGATCTAACAATGTCAAAATCTGTTTTAGGACACGAGACAGTACAATGCTTAGGGCGCTTGCCTTGCACATGGCTGGCTGGGGTTTGATTCCCGGCATTACACACATATGATCACTGCGCGCTGCCAGAAGTGGTCCCATAGCACAAAACCAACCAGTCCTGAGCACCACCAGATGTGGCCTAAAAACCAAGTAAATAAGCTGGTAACTACCTCCAAGCACAATTTGGGGAATAGCAACTGAGCATCACCAAGGTTGGCTCCAAAACCAAACTAAACCAAAACAAACAAAGTAATAACTATAGCAAAACAATAAGGATAGTAAAATCTGTTGGTGCCATTTAACATTGTCTTCGAAAAAGAATCTTCTGTTAGGCCAGAGAGACAGTACAGGGTTTATCTCTGAGGTGAAACTCCCAATTCCAATTCGATTCCTCAGAACACTGCCAGGGATTGCTCCTGAGCAAAGTCAGAAATAGGCCCTAATGGGTTGGAGCTATAGTCCAGCAGTAGGGCATTTTTACCTTGCACACAGCCAACAAGGAAGGAAACCGTTTCAAATCTCTGCATCCCATGTGGTCCCCCAGGCTTCTAGGAGTGACTTCTGAGCGTAGAGACAGAAGTATGACCCAAAAATGAAAAAAAGAAAAAAGGAAAAAAGAAAAAAGAAATAGGCCCCTAAACTCTGCTGGGTATGGCAAACAAATAAACAAAAACACAAACGAAAAAACCTGGAGCCAGAATGATAATAGAGCAGTAGGTCATTTGCTTGCTTTGCATGCGGACAACCGGGACAAGATTTAATCCCGGCATCTCATATGGTCCTCTAAGCCTACCAGGAGCAATTTTGAGCCTAGAGCCAGGAGTAACCCCTGAACGCTGCCAGGTGTGGCCCCCAAACAAAACAACAACAAAAACTCAAAAAAACAAACAAACATACAATTCTGCAATTCTACTGGGAAGGGTCATGATTAGGGCCATGGCTAGGATAGACCATATTTTCAAGTAGTCAAAATGACTTGATACATGTTAAATGTAAAAAGGTCAAATATTGTACAGTTATTACTTATATGTTAAAACCCAAGAGTAATTATTAGTACTTCCAGTTGGTGTCACCATTTGAGCCTAATTTAAAAGACTTCTCTACCCCAAAGCTTGTCACAGAAATGTGCAAAATAGTAGCAGAACAAATGGCAGTGACTCAAATAAAATAAAATGCTGTCTCTAAGACTGAATTGGCAATGTGATTTATGGCAGATGGCCCATATCTTTTTTTTTCCACTCTTATCAAATTTCTGGAATTCACTAAGCTCATCCGATTCCACTGGCACTTCTGTGATCCTGATTCTTGGGGCTATCTAGGAAATTTTTCTCTCGCTAAGTGGCAAGCGTTCTGGTTTATAAAACCAGGGCTTTGTTCCTTAAAAACTGCAGTGCGAGGTAGACGGGAGGGTAAACCCCTCATGAATAAAGACATTTCACATGCTACACCCAGTGCAACTGCAAGGCCAAGTATCACTGAAAGCTGGGTTATGCCAGCAGTGACAGGCTGGAAACATGACACCAAATGGGATAGAAAATCTATCTTTAGCACATAGTCCTCTCTTGCAACAGAAAGAGTAAAACCGGGTTATTGTTCTCACTGGTTTGCTTGGATAAAGGTGTCACTGTTTGCTGAAGTCTTCAGTTTCTTGAACACAAATTTCCTCCTCCTCCTCCTCCCTTTCATTTCAAACTATTTTCTTTAGCTCAAGAACAATGCACAAGCACTTCTTAGTAAACCTAAGTCTGAAATGTAGGACAAAAAAATAATGCCATCTAATTAAAAGGCCATCTCGTCAACTTGGTATGTTTTACGTGGGCTTTGGTTGCCAAACCCTTTCTGTAGTAAGTTAGTCTTCAGACTTTGGGTTTTAGTGTTTCAGATGTGTTAAGAGAATATACAGCAAGCAGATTGAAAGTGTTTCAAAAGAATTTTCTCTTAGGGTCAGAGAGATAGTACAGTGTGCAGGGCGCTGGCCTTGCACATGGACAACCCCAGTTGAATCCCTGGCATCCCATATGCAGCCCCCCCCATCTGCCAAGAGTGATAACTAAATGCGGCGCCTGGAGCAAACCAAACTTTAAGCACTGCCAGGTGTGGTCTCTAAATAAAAAATTATATATATATATAATATATATTATATATTATATAATCTAGGTGAAATTTCACTTTCTATATTCTGCTCCTAAATTTAAACCATAGGTATCAATGAGAGAAATGGCTGTAATTGAAGTTTCAAAATCTGAAAAGCAGGCAGCTGCAGCGTCTCTACCCTTCAGTCACGCAGGCAAATGCTCCATTATAAGATCACACAGCTCCAACCCTATGATCGCACCACACTGCCTCAGATGTGGGGCTCCTCACACCGGCAGCTACCAACTTCTGCCAGAGTAACCAGGGTTTTACTTCCACTGTGCTACACTGGGTCACAACAAGCTTTGTAACCAAAACTCAACAAGAAAAGACAATCCTGCTTCACAAGTGGGGAAAAAGAACCACATCCCTCACCTCAAATCCAATCCCACCAAAAAGAGAGGGAGAAGTGATGAATAGTAACTTCTTCAAAGGAGATATATAAATGGCCAGATGATATATATATATGTATTTAAAAAGCTATTTATATATATTAAAGCTTTAATAAGAAACTAATAATCAAGGAGATACAAAAAATCAAAATGAGAGACTGGCATTCATCAAAAAGAACAACCACCACCACTGTTGGTATAGAAGTGGGAAAAATGGGGATCTTCATTCATAGCTGGTGGGAATGTTGACCAGTCCCAGACTTTCTGTCAAACAATATGGATATTCCTTGTAGAACTCAGCAGAAAAAAAATATCTAAAATAAAATAAATATCGAAAAATGGAGAGAAGAAATGAACAGACAATTCCTCAAAGAAGAAAGACAGATAGACAAAGGCACATGAAAAAAGTGTTCCACATCACTAATCATCAAGGAGATGCAAAGCAAAACAATGAGGTTTCATCTCACATCACAAAAACAAAAAAACAAAAAAACAAAAAAAAAAAAAAAAAAACAGTGCTGGCATGGATTGCAGAGAGAAAGGAACTCTCATTCACTGCTGGTGAGAATGGCTACTAGTCCACCCTTTGTGGAAAACACAAATATGGATATTCCTCATAAAACTAGAATTGAGCTCCTATATGATCCAATAATCTCACTCCTAGGGATATATCATAGGAATTCAAAAACATAATACAAAAGGCCCTCTGCAATCCTATGCTCATTGCAACACTATTTATAATAGCCAGAATCTGGAAACATACAAGTGCCCAAAATCAGATGAGTGGTTAAAGAAGCTGTGGTACATCTACCCAGCTATGTAGCTGTTAGGGAAAAGTAAAAGTAAAAGGAAGTCATGAAATTTGCTTATACATAGATGGGTATGGAGACTATTATACTGAATGAGTCAGAAGGAGAAGGATAGACATAGAATAATCTCACTCATTTATGGGTTATAAGAAAAATAAGATAGTATGCTAATAATTCCTACAGACAATATAGAGGGCCAAGAGTACATGGTAGGAAGCTTGCTACAATAGTGAAACAGTGCAGTTAGGGCAGAAAAGGAACTACTATGCCAATGATCACTCTAGACAATAGCTGAGTGTTGAATGGATATAAAGTGACATGCACAGTATTGCTGCTTAACAACAGTACAAACAAGTGTCTAAAAAAAAAACCTTAAAAGAATGGGGGTCAGACTGAGAGCACTGCCCAGGACAGACCTGGGTCTGTCCCCAGCATCCCATATGGTTCCCCAAGCCAGCTTCAATTTCTGAGCACATAGCCAGGAGTAACCTCTGAGCATCACAGGATGTGGCCCAAAAAGAAATCCTCCCCCCACAAAAAACACTAAAAGGATGGGGGGAAGGGTGGGAATTAAATGCCTGCCCCAAAGGCGAGCATGGGGAGCAAGGGGCAGATAAGCTGGGGACATTGGTGGCAGAAAATGCTCGTGGGTGAAAAGTGGTGTACATTTTAAGACTGAAACCCAATCATGAACAACTTTGTAATCATGGTGTTTAAATAAAGGTCAAAGACAAACGCAGTCTCCATGGTTGAACCAGGCCAGCTCCATAGACTCACTCTTTTCTCTAATGAGATGTAAACCTGGCTGTGAAAAATTAGGACTACTTGGTCTATGCAGAACAATGCTGGCCATCTCAGGAGGAGAGGATGGGCCAAACCCCACTCTGCCGAAGCCACAGTTGCTGCCTCTTTCACCCAGAATCATTGTTTCCCCAATGGCCTGCCTCATCACGGACCCTTAATGATTCCCTGCAGGAATACTGATCTGATCACATTTCAGTTACATCGGGTGTCGAGTTGATATCACCAGGGCATTTTTTGAAGCTAGTGGGGGCACTTTCCTCTGTATCTCCTGGGAAAGCCTGGCAGCTAAAATTGAGTGACAAGCACAGTCACCATGTTTGAACCTGGCATCTTCCAGGATGCCTTGAAGCAGAGTATCTAATCCTAAAACTCATAACACTGTAGCTTTGAATTTCTGGACAACTTCATTTGTTTGATGCTGTCATCCCTAAAAGAACACCCCACTTTAATAGTCTGGACATATAACAACAGCAGCTTACTAAGCCTTCTGCCATTTGACCCAGCAATTCCACTTCTTGGCATCTACCCCGAAGACCGGAACACAATGGAGAAAAGACATTTGCACCCATGTTCTTTGTAGAATTTTCCACAATAGCCCAAATCTGGAAACAACCCAAGTATTCAAGAACAGATGACTGGATCAAGAAACTATGGTACAGACACACAATGGAATATTTCTTGGTCATAAGGAAAAGATAAAAATCATGGAATTTGTTCTACATGGACAAATCTAGAGAGTTTCATTGAATAATAATGTTCTGTGTGTAGCACATATACATGAGATAATCTGCCATTTGTCCTCTGTTGACTTGTACTGCTTAGCATGATACCCTCCAGTCCTATCCATTATATGCAACGAACTGCATATAATGCATTCCTATGCTGCATAGTACTCCACTGTGTACACTATACCACAACTTACAGTATCCATTTATTTGTTTTTGGATGTTTGGGTGGTTTTCATATCCTGGGCACTGTACTAAGCCTTGCAGTAAACAAAGGCATGCTAATTTTTAATCAATGTTAAAATTAAGATTAATTTAAAAATTAATGTCATTGTGTTTTTCCCCTCCTATGCATTAGAAGCAGAATGTAAAATATGGGTCAGAGCTGCTGAATGTGTAATTCAGATAGACCTGTACTACCCTGGAAATTTAGGTTTGGGAAAGAGAGTAAAATTCACTCAGCAACTATCTCCAAACACTCTGCTCCGGGTTAACATATACATTATGACCTTGCACGGCTCTTATCTTGCATCTGGTGGGGATGCAGTAAGTGATGTCTGCTGACAAATTTTCCACACAGGCTCTAACTTCGGCAAATGCTTCCACTTAAACATCACAAGGCTGCATTTTTTTCTGCAGTATGTCATGGGACACTCTTCCAGGCCTCACTTATTTCCAACTTCTATCAATCCAAAACTGAGATAAAATATCTGAAATTATCTAATTGCAGAAGTTATAGCTATCACCTGTTTACTTTTAACTGATAGCAAGCTTCACACATGGGGTCGATTTTACATGGGAAGAATATCTGTTAGCTAGGCAGGGGCTTGTAAAATGGATTTGACATATATATTTGGTTTTGGGTCACACTTGGCGGCGCTCAGAGGTTACTCCTGGCTCTGTGCTCAGAAATCGTGGCTCACTTGGGAGACCAGATGGGATGAGGTGATTTGAACCGGGGTCCACCCTATGTTGCTGTGTGCAAAACAAACGCTCTACTGCTGTGCTCTCGCTCCCCTACTTGACATATTTTAACTATTGCAACAAGCAGAAAGAAAGGAGTTAATCTGGTGTGGAAGTATGTTGTGGGGCTGGGGAGATCATACAGAGATTTGGGTACATGCTTCTCATAAGCATCATTGCACTGGTCCTAGAAGTGTCCCCAATCACTGTCCTTATGATCTGGAGCTCAGCAATGGCCAAGTGCCACCACATCCTTGCGTCCTAGCATTGAACCACTAGCCCAGCTAGCAGAGCATTCCATTGCTCTGGCTTCAACAAATCCCTTTTTTTTGTTTTTTGTTTTTTGCTTTTTGGGCAATACCCAGCAGTGCTCAGGGGTTACTCCTGGCTGTCTGCTCAGAAATAGCTCCTGGCAGGCACGGGGGACTATATGGGACACTGGGATTCGAACCAACCACCTTTGGTCCTGGATCAGCTGCTTGCAGGGCAAACGCTGCTGCTGTGCTATCTCTCCAGACCCAACAAATCCCTTTTTATAAATGCTCACGTAACTTTCCATTTTTATCTCCTAATTCTTTCCTCCACGCATCACCACCATTTAAGACATCAGACTTCCATTCATATACAGTTAAATAGTTAAGAACTTGGCTCTTATGGGACTGGCACTACATAAAGTCTCTCAAGCATGCCTGGGGCAGTCTTTGAACAGAGTCAGGATAAGTTTTGAGCATTGCCAGGTATGGCCCAATGTTACCCTACTCAAACCCCCACTCCCACTCCACAAACAGACAAATAAATAAAAATGGCTTTTTAACCACACAAAATATTTATACTTTTTGGAAATTTTTTCAGTGTATTAATGTTCTTGCAGGATTATAAACATGAAAAGAAATCAATTAAAGGACACTCTAGAAACCCAAGGTAGAAAAGCCCATGTAGCATTGCAAAGATATTTGCTTTTCCCTCATATAGATTGCATTCAAACTCAACAGTGGTAGGGAGAAGGCAGGGTGGTGGTCTCTCTCTACTGGTATTCAGGAGGCTTTGGAAACATATTCAGTGGCTCTCAGAAAAGCTCTGGCAGCTCAAGGGCATTGCATGTGGACAAGACATTAGACCTGGAATGACCATACAGAGTGGACTGATTTCAGCTTAATTCTAGCATGCTGGGAAGGGACACGAGAAGAAAGAAGATAATAATATCATGAGAGCATGTCTCTTTCTCTCTTCTCTCTCATGTCTCTTCTCTGCTGAGTCTGGACATGTGGGGAAAGGCCTTGTCCTTCCAGATACTAAAAGGCCAGTAGAGTAGCCTTCCTTTTCACTGTATGCACATTTTCTGCTATCTACCCTCTTCACTCAATTCAAACCAGACTTTCTTCAGGGCCAGGGGACCCCACTCCTCACTCACATGTCATACTCACGAAGTCCTGTTCCAGCAGCACCATACCCTGTACCTCTCTCAGCTTTTTCTCTATAGTACTGAGGACCCTCTTTCATTCCATAATCGACAGTTTGGGTTTTTGTTTGTTTGGCCTCACTGACAGATTACTTGTGGTCTTAGGTTTCTTTTGAAGCATAAGTTCTATGGAACAGGCATTTTTGTTTGTTCTGTTTGCTGTAGAATTCCCTGTGCCCATGACAGTATTCAAAAGGTTGTAAATGCTCATAAATCATTGTGAACCACTGGAGGATGAGTATGCTTTTTTCCTGGAATTGTAGTGCATTAGTGTCCTTGATTGCTTGGGGTCTGATAGCTTCTTGGGACTCTGAACCTAACTTATAAGAACAGTTGTACTTTCACCCATGCTGTGGAGCCAGAGCATCTAAAATCCCGTGTTGCTCCAAAAACTTAGCTATCAAAGCTTTCTTACATGACATATGGATATTTATCTGACCCCCACTATCTCTCAGGATTGTTGTGGAGAGTGATGATTTACTTAAAGAGTAGCTTTTATATAGGGCCCAAGTTGTGTGATTATTATAACCTCCTGTCACTCTGCTGAGAACTGTTATCATAACTTGCTTACCCTCCCATACCCCAAAGAGTTACTTTTCTTAGAAACTTAAGAGATAAGACATTCAGGCTGGCAGATATGGCTTCTTTCCCAGAGTGCACTGTTCTTCAACATCCAGTGTTTGTTTTTGTGATGCCAAGAGTTTTGCGCTAGGGGACAGTTTCCCTTTCCCTCGGCCTCCATGTCGCCTCTACATGTCCTTGGAGATTCTTAGAAATTTCTTCCACCTCTTCACATCTCCTGGTTCCATATTATATTGTTATTACAGGGCCGAAGCAGCAAAGCACTGCAAACAGGGCCACTTTGAATACCACCTAGATAGCTCAGTACTGGATACTCTTTTTGTACTGGAGGCTCCAAGTCCAGAAGCGAGATACCAGCAGCATGGAACTCCCTCTGAGCTACGGGAAGGAGCCAATTCTGTCTTCTAGTTTCTGAGGCTCCCCGTGTTCTTTGGCATGTGGCAGCATAACTCTAATTCTTGCCTTCACCTATGCGTGACTTTCTTCCCTCAGTGTCTGTGTCCTTATGTACACCCAGTATCTCTGTTTTCTTTATTGGATTAGTTTCTCAGTTGGTATCCTCAGGTTCATTCTGATCAGACCTAAAAAGATCCCTTTTCCAAATTATCTCCCATCCACTGGTACCAGATATTATGAAATTCAGCATATACTTTTCACTTTAACCCATGACATATACATTTGGGGCTCCTCCAGCAGTTCTCATGGGACCCAGGGCCACTCTTGGGTAGTAGCCAATAATACCACTCTTCCCAAATGGGATTTGTTTTCAAGACAGAGTTATAGTCACAGGGGTTAAGGTTCTTGCATTCATCACATACACCAACCCATTTGATCCCCAGCACCACATATGGTCCCCAAGCATTGCCAGGAAAGACTAACAGAGTCAGAAGTAAAAAGCTGAGCACTACCAGGAGTGATCCCCAAAGCAACACCCAGAAATAAATCAATATCTTTTTTAAAAAGGATGCGTGCATGTGGTGTTTTCTATGAACCAAGGAAATGGCATGGCAAAATGAATGGATGGTTAAAAAAAGAGAAATATAATAAGTCTGATGGCTTGATGGATCTGGGGAGGAAGTTGAGAAAGAAATGATAAAGTAACTGATGCAAGTATTGCCACATTAAAAGACAGAAGAACCAACAATGAAGGTCCTTTGGTCATTTTTCAGGTCTAATGAGTAGAAGAGTATAAATTACTACAAAAGATTTGAAACACTCGGGTCAAAAGCACAACTTTGTGATTTCATAACAGCATCGCCTTCTAGCCATAACAAATTTTAAAATCTGGATGTGAGTTCTTAATGCTATTAAATATTTCCTAATCCTACCACTATAATCCAAGGTCACTAAAAATTGGGAGGACTCCAGTTTCAAATTATAAAAATAATAGTAGAGATATGCTGCTTTAGTGAGAACGTACTACGACAAACCACAGTCTAAAAATATATCTTTCTTTCAGATCACTGGTGTTTCAAGCCATTGCTACTGACACTTAGCAAATGTACTGTTGTCTATACTGAAAGGCCTTTGTTATTCTTCAATCTGTATTTAAAATATTTCTGAGGGAAGTGAGGAGAAGCAGACATACCTATCTTATAGATTATGAAACCCTGATGCAAAGTAGATCCAGGTCTCCAAATGTTTATTCCTGTTATTTAGTCATTGGATTATCAACAACAGTATAGGAGGTCAGTGCTACTACATATCTCTGTCCAGAACCATAGGATGGAAAATACATAGGAAACATACAAACATGTTTAGGGTAAATCCCCATCGAACCACAGTCAAGCATTTTATAGCTAAAGAATCTAATTTGAATTCTTATGTGAGCTACAGAAAAATTTACTGCACTTAAGTATTATGCTTTGTAAACATCCTAGTTCTTTTCTTAATGAAAATCAAACCAAAGTGCTTTTTCAAGTAGAAAGGATTTACCTTCTGGCTCTGTAATTTAAGGATTTTGGCAACAGTTTAAAGATACTAAAACCACACTGTTAATATAGTTATATATGGCCTTGGTGGTCAAGCATATTGAATTTTTCAAAAATACATTTGGATTTTCCACTACTCTTCAAAACAGCTGAATATCATTTTACTTCAAATATCTTTTAAGAATCATCAAATTAGAATATAAATATGGAATCATAGATGTTCAAAATGATTTTTAAGTTACTCGGTAATTTGTCAAAAGAATTGCAAAACTGCTAAACTTTAAAGACTGCATTTTAGTGTTTTTCTTTGATGAATATTCTCCTAGGTAATTTGATAATAATAAATGACAACTTTAAATGACAGATTTCAAATATATAATTGATTTTTCTGCATGAGACTATGTACTAGATATACCTTTACACTGATGATTCATTCTTGTCTCCAAGTCTACTTTTATTTTGGTTTTGTGCCACACCCGATGACGCTCAAGGGTTACTTCTATCTCTGTGCTCAGAAATTGCTCCTGGCAGACTTGGGGAACATTATGGGACACTGGGTCTGTCCTGGGTCAGCTGCATGCAAGCAGCTACAGCTATGCTATTGATATATTGTTATTGCTCTGGCCCCTCTGTGTCTACTTTTCGTTTTTTTTTGTTTCGTTTTGTTTTTGGGCCACACCCAGTGACGCTCAGGGGTTACTCCTGGCTATGCGCTCAGAAGTCGCTCCTGGCAGGCACAGGGGACCATATGGGAACCGGGGGATCGAACCGTGGTCCGTCCTAGGTTAGGCAGCAGGCACCTTACCTCCTGCGCCACCTTCCGGCTCCCGTGTGTCTACTTTTCAATAACAATTTTTGTAATCATACAAGAACATTTACAATTGCATATATTAAATAATGAGCTCAAATAAATGCATACTACATATCTAAGACCATTTCTTCACTTGTCTTCACTTCAATGACATTAGAATCCAAAACCATATAACAGAGAACAGAGAAAGAAACAGAGACAGAGGGGAGATGGAGAGGGAAAGGGAGAGAGAAAGTGTGTGAGAGAGTGAGAGAGAGAATAGTAAGAAAGGTTCTTGCCCTGCATGCTGCTAACCCTGGCACTACATAAGGTCTTCAAGGAACGCCAGAGTGATACCTGAGCACAAAGGCATGAGTAAGCCCTCAGCACTACCAAACCCAAACCCGACATAAAACAGAAAGGAATAGGGGGTTGGAGCTATAGAACAGCAAGCAGAGCATTTTCCTTGCACTTGAACAATCTGTGCTTGAACCTGGCATCCCATATGGTCCCCTGAGTACCACCAGGGTATGGCCCCCAATAAACAAACAAACAAATGAAAAGGAAGGAAATGGCAAGCACTTGCCTCACCTACATGTGGCTGACTCCAGTTAGCTGAAAATTTGATCTCCTGAGCACTTCCAAGGATCACTTTTGAGTGCAATGCCAGGCCTCTGAACATCTATGAAAATTGCCCCAAACCAGTCAGAAAATAAAAACAAAAAATTAGCCATAAAAAGGGGAAAATATTTATCTTTCAAGATTTAAGGTAAGTCTCTCTTAAGGTTCAACAAGCAAGTGTCTCCTCTTTCATGACACCTATGAAACAAAATGTTCCAGATGCTGCAGTAGGATTTGCTTAATGGCGAGTAAGAGAGGAGGAAGGCCAACCAGAAAACATGCAGACCATTGCACCTGTGCAACGGCCCCCAGAGAGGCTGAATGTTTCATAGTCAGACAGAATGCATGGCAGCAGCACTGAGCTCAGACTCTGAAGAGGAAAGACTGAAGATGGCATCTGAATTTTTCACGAACCCATGCACGGAGCTGGTTCAACTTCTAAGGTGCTTCCAATGTGCTTCTGTTCAAACACACACATGGCAGTTTGGGGAGCAGGACTTCCCCGAATTAAGAAGCTTCAGAAACAACCAGAAGTGCTTGTGGACACTTAGTCGACCCACATTCAGGCTGGTCAGACGCAAGAGATCTGGAGTAAACGTAGAGAACTTGCCTTTCTAGTAAGTTCCTGGGTGACACTGAGCGGCTGGTCTGGGAGCCACACTAAGAGAAAAATAGGAAGGGCCTTTGAGGGCAAAGAAATAAAAGTTACAGTGACTGACACAATACTGGAATGTTGTGACATTTTGATTGTCAAAGAGAAACCAGCTCTTCCTTGCAGATGTACTATTCTTTTATTTTGTTTTGTTTTATTTTGGGTCACACCCAGCAGTGGTCAGGGGTTACTCCAGACTCTATGCTCAGAAATCGCCCCTGGCAGGCTCAGGGGATCATATGGGATGCCGGGATTCGAACCACAGTCCTTCTGCATGCAAGGCAAACAGCTTACCTCCATGCTAGCAGATGTACTATTCTAAAGAGGGCTAGAGATTCTTGGTCATCTGAACTCCTTACCCCCATTATACCATTACAAGCAAGAAATCATCAGCTACTTTTCTATTGCATCACAGGCACTTGCCAACAGAAAAACGTTAAGTGGGAAAAGGAAGCAAGGGGGGAAGAAAAGCAGCTGCAGAGGAGAAATGCTGAATGTGGTAGCTGCTGGTAAATTCCTGAAGAGTGGCGTTCATGCCAGACCAAGCTTTCTGCCACCCTGCGGGTAGCAGGGTCTCATGTGTCAGTTTTCTCAAAATGCTTGGAGAAGGCTGGAGAGCTGGCTCCAAGGGTGGAGCACATGATTTGCATGTGGGAGGCTTGAGCATGATCTCCAGAGCAACCACTGGATCTGAGTCCTGCTGGGTGTGACCTGAAGCAAATAAATGACCCCCCCTAAAGAAAACCCCAACCAAACAAAGCCACTTAGAGACTTGTTATTTCTCCATCCCACAACTTCTGCTCCAACTGCAAAGGAAGCATTCTCCACCGCCATGCATGACCTGTCACCTGCTGATGTACTTCCAACCCAAGTCTCTCACGTGAACTTTGACCCAGACACTCAGCTTACAGCCCTCTAGAATTCAAATAACTCCCAGGCTACCTGGGCCTGAAAGGACAAGTCCACGTCCTCTGAAGGATGCCTAAGTCCCACGATCTGATTCAGCTGGCAGGAAACTGCACGGGGCATTCTCACTAAATGAAAGAACAGCCAGTGCTAGAGAAAGCACAATGGTTGCATGAGGAAGAGCCATGCCAGGCCTCCTCGGCACAGCGTTTCATCCTTGACCTCACTTTATCCACTTTAATTAACCTGAGGCAAGGGCCCATTTGCCTAACCTGTGCTTAGTTCGTTTACAGAGCCTTTAGGGGATGGGGAGAAGGGGTTGAGGCAATATCAGTACACAGTTTAATTAGAGATGCTGCAATCCTGTGTTCAAAATAAATAAATAAATAAATAAATAAATAAATAAATAAATAAATAAATAAATAAATAACATGAAAGAGAATGCAATAGAGGAGGAGCTGGTCAACGCTCTGCTAGCATTTTCTATCTGGCCAAGAAAATCTAGTGCCCATGAAATTGGAGGGACAGTGAGCAAATCTGGCCTTACAAAGCGGACTTCAGGCTGGAAAGAGTACAGAGGGTAAGGTGCTTGGCTTGCATATGGCTTACCTGGAACCAAAGGCTGGTGCCACCTGATCAGATACAGCTGAATGTGGCCTCTAACCAACCTAACTTACCAACAATCCCCAAAACAAACAAACAAAAAAAGTAACTGCACACAAGGAAACT
>PVKC010022227.1:0-17785 GCA_004027635.1 Crocidura indochinensis
AAAAACAGAACAAGGCAGTAGAAGGGTTAATAGTTCAAACCAAGTCCCTGAGGCTCTACTTATCTGAGGATAGTCAGTGACCAAGATTTGTAAGCCAGAAGAGATAGGCTTAAAATAAGATCTCAGACTAATACAATATCTTGTTCAGATAAGGTTTGATGCAATTTCTATCTCCTTCCTTTCCTAATATCCCTATTTTCAAGAAACTATGGGAAGAGCGAGGGGTGTACCTCAGTGGTATAGCACTTGCACTGCATGAGAGACCTTGGGTTTGCCACCAGGCAACACACACACACACACACACACACACACACACACACACACACACAGGAACACTGGTGATAGGAATTGCCACTGGTAGTCGAATTGGTGCTGACATACTATATTCCTAAAATGTAATATTAATAACTTAATAAATCAACAATCATTAATTTAAAAAGCTTCAAAGTAAAAATGGAAGAACAAAGAATCCAGAAAGTCTTGTTTAGCTGCAAACTACAGGGGAAGCTGCACATTATTACGGAGGAATTAGATTAGTATTGCTACAGTATAAAATATAAAAGTCTGCTTTAAGCATATGCAGCTTGAGAGAAATACTTAACGAAAAGAAGGGAAATATTTTATTTAATCAGCCCTACTTTCTTGTCTCTCTGAAAGAGACAAATTACGCATCTCATGAAAGGATTTAACCTCTTTAAAGAAAATGAAGTTATTTTAAAAGTAATTGCATGGTCAGAGTTACAGTACAGCAGTAGACTGATTTCCATGCATCCAACAAAACAGAGTTTTATCCTCAGCATCCCATATGTTCCCCCAAGTGTGCCAGGAATGGTTCCTGAGTGCAGAGCCAGGAGGTACCCCTGAACATTGCAGGATGTGGACCAAAAACCAATTTAAAAATAAGTAATTGTAGAATTGTTTCAACCTTGATGTTTCTTTATGAAGATGAGATGACACATAAAAATAATGTGGCCACATTTCTCAAAAAAAGGTTTCGATAAGGTTGAAAAAAAATAAGTAAGTTTAAACTACATTCATTCGTAGCTATGAACTGTCATATTCAAAACACAATTTCCTCACAAATGGCAGGCTGAAAATGGAGAAATCTGAGTTCCAGTAAAGAGAGAAAATTATGTGACATAGACTATCTCATAAATAACAGAGGATTCACAGAAAATAAAAACTCCTTTGCCCTCCTGGGAGGTGGAAACAGTGTACTGATATTGTGTGAAAGCTCATATGACAGGTAGCTCAACTACTGAGCTCTGAGATCTGATTATATGTTTGGTCTGAAAAGATCACTTTGGTTGCCTTTCTGAGGATGAAAGAGATTCGAGTGTTTGTAGGAGACCAATTAAGAAGCTATTTCAGTAGCTAGATTAAATAGACATCAGTCTGCCCTTAGGTGGAGGTGGCAAGGTGATGAGAAATGGGGAGAGGTGAAAGGTGTGTTGAAAGTAGAATCCCTGGGCCTGCTGCTAGACTCAACATGGAAGCTAAGGAAGAAGAGGAACCCTAAACACAACTTTAACTAGAGAAATGATCACCTTGGATGAGCAGTAAATAAGTGGAAATAGAATGTTAGGTCAGAGATAGTAGTGGCAAACTCAGTTTTGGACATAAAAAATTGTCCAAAAAATGATTTGGTACAAAGTGATTTGTACATTTTTGACTTCGGTTCTGTGAAAACATTTCCTTTAAGACACAAAATAGAGATATGTATATATCCCTAAAAAAACTTTTTTGGATTTTGGATTTAAGGGAAAATCTGTATCAACTTTTCAGAATTGGTAAAGCAACAACCAAGTACAAATAGGAGAAGGAAGGTATAATCAGTTAGTAGGTAGAATTCTCAGTGTACAGTGCACAAAGAGGTCAATTATGATATTCAGCAAGCAGCTGGAAACAATTAGCATGGTATGGACAAGCTCTCACATCTACCACAAACACATTCTACATTTCATTCTGGTGTGTTTGTTATTTTGAGTGGGCATATATGTGTGCCTGTGCATTTTAAGCATGAGTGTATTCAATACAAAAGTGATAAGAAAATTAGAAAGAAATGAGATGGGAGGATTGCAAAGACAAGTTTTGGAAAAATCCCAGGCTTTGGTGAGAGGGGAACATTTTGAAAATCCTTTAGCACCCTGATTGGGGAAAGCACAGTGAGTGCACAGGAGTAAGTAGCTGGTTACATTTCAAAGTTTCCATGTGGACATCAAAGAAATATCAACAGTGAAGATGGGGAGTAAAAGGAAATGATAATTTGATAAGAAGTCCAAAAGGACAAGAAGTGACAAGAGCTTTTCCAAGTGAAGAGGAAAGGCTAATTATGTACGCACTTGATTAAAAATAGATTACATGTGGTTCCTATCGGTTGAGAGCATAAAGGCAACAATAAAATCTGAAGGCAATATTTACTACTGAGTAAAGAGCACAAAGAGCTTTTAAAAGGGGCCAGCGAGGTGGCACTAGAGGTAAGGAGTTTCTGCCTTGCTAGCCAAGGAAGAACTGCAGTTCCATCCCCTGGCGTCCCATATAGTCCCCCCAAGCCAGGGGCAATTTCTGAGCATTTAACCAGGAGTAACCCCTGAGCATCAAACGGGTGTGGCCCAAAAAACAAAAACAGAAAACAAAAAAAAATTTTTGTCAAGCTCTTTTCTTTCTTTATATATATATAATCTTTATTTAAGCATCATTATTACAAGCATGATTGTAGTTGGATTTCAATCATAAACAGAACATCCCCATTCACCAGTGCAACATTCCCACCATCAATGACCCTCCCCTTGCCAACCTTTGCCTGTTTTCATTGAGACAGGCATTCTACTTCTCACTCACTAAGATTGTCATGATAAGAGCCATAAGGGTCAGAGAGGTGGTAACAGAGTGGTAAGACATCTACCTTGCTGGCGCTAACCGAGGATGGACTGCGGTTCAATCCTCCGGCATACCATATGGTCCCCCAAGCCAGGAGCAATTTCTGAGCACATAGGCAGGAGTAATCCTTGAGCATCACCTGTTGTGGCCCAAAAACAAACAAAAAAAAAGATTGTCATGATAATTGTTAGTGTAGAGTTATTTTCCTAATTGAGCTTCATATTGTGAGCTGGTCCTTCAGGCCCTCATCTCTGTTGTCTCTGGGAATTATTAAATAATGTCCCTAATTTTTCTTAAAACCCATAGATAAGTGATGCTATTCTTTGTTTATCTCCCTCACTCTGACTTATTTCACTCAGCATAATAGATTCCATTTACATCCACATATAGAAAAATTTCGTGACTTCATCTCTCATGACGGCTGCATAATATTTTATTTTGTATTTGTACCACAGATTCTTTAGCCATTCACCTGTTGTTGGACAGTTGGGTTGCTTTCAGCTAATTTTCAACACAGTTTAGGGGAAAACTTCATACAGTTCATTCAAACTTACCTTAATCTTGAACCTTTAAAGATTTCTATGTTCTACTTTTCTAAATCAATCTTAAATTACTTCTACAAAATGCATTTGAAAGCAAAGGACTTTGAATGGGACAGTAGCAAAGAATGATCAAATTCAGCATGTTGATTTGGATTTGACAAAGTCTTTGCCACTCCAGTTGAAAAATGATGTGAATGATTAGGAATTAAGAGCAGTCTGGAATGGTTTCACTGCCCTCAAGCAGAGATTTCTCTTAATCTCTCATGCAAAACAAATGCACCATATATGGAGCAGATTGCCATGGGAATATTAAAGTGGTTGAAAGCATGTGTTTTTAAAATTTTGATCACAACCCCAAGGCATTCTTTTGAAGGCCACACTTATGTTCTCTCCTAACATGCAATCTCTTTCTTCATTGTCATTGAGGATTATTACACTTGTGCCAAGTTGAACAAGAAAATATATATTTCACTTCTGTTTACTTGCATTCTTTTGGTCAAGAGTGAAACGTTCAACACTTTTTAATATTTTTATAGATATGTTTATACATTTTTATGAAAGTACGTTTTTATATCTATTGTCCATTTTCTTTAGGGTTTTTTAGATTTTTTTATAGAATTGCATAATCTAACCATAATTTTGAAAGTATATTAGTTTTGTTTTTCTTCTCAATTTGTCAATTGTTATATCTTTATCAATGGTTAATTTTAAGCGGTCATATTAATCATTACTTCAATGGGTTTAGAAGTTTCTCTTCTTGAAAAGATAATAAATTTACATTTACTGATATACAGTTATTTCTTTTCTTTCTTTTTTTTTATGTGGTTTTTGGGTCACACCCGGCAGTGCTCAGGGGTTACTCCTGGCTCCATGCTCAGAAATTGCTCCTGGCAGGCACGGGGGACCATATGGGGCACCGGGATTCGAACCGATGACCTTTTGCATGAAAGGCAAATGTGTTACCTCCATGCTATCTCCCGGGCCCTGTGCAGTTATTTCTATCATAGAAAAATTGCTGATGTATCTTAAATTTCTATTAGAGCATAAAATAAATAGAAATCTAGTATTAGTTTGTAGGGATTATATCAGGTTTAAGATGCTATTCTGGTTTGATTCCTATCACTGCATATGGTCTTCTGATCACTCAGGAGTAATCACAGAACACAGGTGTGGCCACAAAAAAAATAAACAAAAACAAAAATACAACCCTAAATCTTGGTTGCATTCATATCTTCTCCCCAGTTTTCTTCCTCGGCCTAATCTTATGGAATATAAAGAGATTTTATGACATTGAACAGCATCTTATATGACTGGTCCAAAATGTCTAAGTTGCCAATAATGCAAATTTTCTATTTCTTTAAGTTTTTGTTTCTGCATACCAACTTCATACATGGTCTCTCATCTCAATTTGTTTTTTTTGTTTGGCAGATATTTTACTTTTCATAAGATATGGTCCATGGTTTTTTGATCTTTTTACCAATTTTAGATATCATTGGAAGAAATCACACAATTTTCCACAGAGCTTTGTGTTTTTTTCCCTGGGTTTTGGTACATTTTTGCAATTCAGCTGTTATGATTTTAAGTAAGTTGCCCCCTAATCCCCCCTTTAAGTAAGGTTATTTTAAAGACACTTTAGGGACTTTGTTTTCTTTTTGTACATAGCAAAGTCCTTTAAAACTAATGACTTAAAACATAATGATTCATTTATTTCCTAGAGTCTCTGTATGTTAGGAATTCAGACAGGGTGCTTTGAGGTCAGCTCAACTCAGCTCCAGGACGTTTAGGTCTTCAGCTAAAGAATACGATAGTTGGGGGCAGCCCTCTACAAGAGCTCCTTCATTCCCATGTTTGGTGGTTAATGGTAAAGTCTTTCAAGTACCTTACAGACCTACAAGTTCAACTCATGTTGTCTTTTTTTGGTAACCTGTTATGTAACTTGCAATACCATAGTGTCTGTTTCCTTCATTAGTCTGTGAAACAAGGTTTCATAGAGGAGCCAAGTGCAGAACAGCACAAAGAGCAGATGGCCAGTGCGCCTGCTTAAGAAGAGCAAGGCGGGGAAGGGAAACGATCCCTCTTACCTTTTACACATACTCATTTCTAATTCCATTTTAATATCTTTCTTTTTCTCCTTACATGTTTCTAAGTTTACTTTGCTAGCTATTAATATATTGAATTTGAACATTATTTGGGGGAGTGGTTTTTGAAGAATCTCCATATTATTTTCCAGAAAGGCTAGAATAGATGGCATTCTCTCCAGCAGTGAATGAGAGCTCCTTTCTCATTGCATCCATGCTAGCACTGGTTCTTTTTGTTCTTTGTGATGTGTACCAATTTCTGTGGTGTAAGATGATATCTCAATGTTGTTTTGATTTGCATGCCCCTGCATGCTGTGGAGCATTTTTTTGTGTGCCTCTTAACCATCTGTATTTCTTCTTTGAGAAAATGTCTGTTCATTTCTTCTCCTGATTTTTTTGATAAAGTTAGTTTTCTTTTCATGTTAAGTTCTGTCAGTACCTTATATATCTTAGATTAGCCCCTTATCTGATGGGTATTGGGTGAATATTTCTCCCATTATATGGGTTGCCTTTATATCCTAGTCACTATCTCCTTTGAAGTGCAGTTTAATGTAGTTTTATTTGTTTATCCCTGTTTTCACTTGTTCCCTCCTTGAAGATGCTTTTAGTCTCAATGTCATAGTGTGTTTGTCTACATTTTCTCCTATACATCTTATAGCGTCAGGTCTGATATGTTATTTAATCCATTTTGATTTGACCTTTGTGCATGGTGTTAAAGGTCTGAGTTCACATTTTGCATGTGGCTAACCAATTGTCCAAGACCAATTATTGAAGAGGCTTTCCTTGCTTTATTTTGTGTTTCTTGCCCCTTTATCAAAGATTAATTGATTGTATGTCTGGAGGTGGGGTGAAGAAATTTCTTTTAAGTGAGTATATGAGCACCCAAAAAAGAATTGCGAATTAAAGTACCTGCTAGCAAGCCTGAAACAGCAAGCAAGTTCAACCCCTAATGCTTTTGGAGCATTATCTGAGGTGATCCTGACTGCTCCATAGCCTAGCATATCTGTCAAGGATAAATAATAATAGAGGCATACGGTTTCCAGTATCAAATTTTCTATTTTTCTTGCTTTTATATCTAGAAGAGAATTTACTGGCTACCATGTTATTGGGTGGGTGGTCTATATATTACCCTCGTAAGAGGCAATCTTCTGAGGATAGTTCAGAGTTCCTATCCTAAATTAAACTCTCTGCATGCGGAATTTTTTTAAGTATAGTAATTTTTTTAATTTTTTATTATGATCATAATGGCTTGCATATCTTTCACTGTAGTATTTTAGGTACATATCAACATTGAATCAGGGGAATATCCATCACCAAATTTGTCCTCCCTCCCATCCCAGTTCCCCTTCTGAAACCCATATACCCCACCATCACCCTGTATGGGGAAACTTTTTTATCACTCAACAATATCAAAAAACCTGACTGTTATCTTAATTCTCCAGTTTCTGTTTTCATAAAGTGAAACCATAAATATGTCTTAAGCAAGGTCACAATATGATAAAGATAATACCATTAAGTTGATAATTTGAGGAGTTTTTTAAAAGAGCTTTTTACAAATGAGAGTCAAAAAAATCAAGTTCCGGGGCCCGGGAGATAGCCTGGAGGTAAAGCATTTGCCTTTCATGCAAAAAGGTCATCGGTTCGAATCCCGGTGCCCCATATGGTCACCCGTGCCTGCCAGGAGCAATTTCTGAGCATGGAGCCAGGAGTAACCCCTGAGCACTGCCCGGTGTGACCCAAAAACCACACACACACAAAAAAATCAAGTTCCTTGTTTTACCCCCAGGTCTGAATGAAGGAACAAAAGAGCAGTTGTTAAACCCAGAGACAAAGACTACTATAAGAACAGGTCTACTCACAGAAACCTTGAGCTGACACAACATCCAGGAAGGGGAATACATTATTCACTACCCTTCTCTTTAACCTTTTTAATTTAGGGGATACCCTGGAAAAATATGTTGCAAACATAAACCAGGATACTTTTAATGGAAAATGTGTGCAAACCCAATTGGATGCAGAGCATAAGTGCCAAGGAATGACTTAATCTGCATTGGTAAAATGAAGCTGGTCAGAGTCTATACTAGGGATGTCAGCAGTTATTTTCTCTGCAGATTAATTTCCACATCATACATTTGAGAACTTGTTCTGTTCCTTTTATTGTTATCTCTGCTCATACTTATTACTATCATTTCTTGGTGGCTTTTCTCTGTAGTAACTATGCTTTTTTCAAAGTCATCTCTTATAAGTTAGTAATTGGATATTTGGCTACTGCTAATATATTTATGGAGACTTTGTTACGATGTTTTTGTTCGTTTTATGGCTTTAATTTAGATCGATACTCTGACTCCTTGAGCAACTAATTTTGTTGATCAGATGTCCCTGTGCCAGAGTTAATGAATTAGTAGGCTCATTGAGATTCTAACAGAAAGAAGTACCAGGTTTGTTTTCTTGCTGACTATCTTCTTTCCATAACTTTTTTCATGCCACTTTCCCAGTGTCTTTAATCAAGAACACTTTCTTTGTTTCCAGATGGTATTTTGTTGATTTGCTCAGTCTTCATCCAGGCACCTTTGTCAGGACTGGTATTTTACTAAATCTTCCATGGAAATGTATACTTTCCCACCTGTTTAACTATAGTGAACTTATCCTGGTATAAGTGACTATTATCAGGTATCCCATATTCTTGAACTCAAGGAAAGAGATGGGAGTGGGAGGCAGATACAACAACACCTCATCTTGGAAGCAAGCTTGGGCAGCCCCACTTTCTCTAATCATATAAATCAATTAATAAGATGAAGATAAGGATCACAAGAGGCTAGTCACAAGTAATCTAGCACTCAGCATTGGATCAGGGATACATGACAGCTTGTCTGTCACTTTCCTGACTTAATCCTTTCAGACTCTAGGAAATGCTTATTCTAATCTTTTGCCCTGGGTCTACAAAACAAGTATGACTGTACCCAGATGTTGGGTATGAGGGAGGTGCTTTGATCAATGTTAGGCACATAACTGTTTTTTGGGATGTAAGAAGGTCTGATCAATAGAGAGAGTGAGTTTAGAATAACAAGTGCCAAGTAAGGGTTAAGTTTTTCCTTTAGTACAGTCAGCCTATACTAGTTCCTGCAAACTAAATGGGGCTTCAGAAGTACTCCAATCTCTGTCCTGATGCTTTTCTGTATGAGTTTTTGGAGGTACATCCAGTATGTGCCAAGTTTTCTCCCAATAGTTGCCACTGGCAACTGAAGAAAAATAAAAGGTGCTCTATGAGGCAATATTGCCACCACTGATTTGTGTATGAAAAACTATGTGTGATATAAAAATTAGTTATATTGATTCCAAGATAAATTGTGAGTAATAGATATACAAGTAGTTTTAAAAAGGGGGTTTCTGTTTTTTTGAATAATATACAGGGTCTACTTCTGATTTTGTACAAAGGGATCACTTCTGTTGGTGCTCAGAGGATAGCATGCAGTTTGGGAACTGAATTCATGTCAGCTGCAAGGCAGGAAAACCTTATGTTTTAAGTTATTTCTCAAACCGCAAATAGTTTGATATTGAAATAATTGTATATATGGAAATAAAATATAAGCATTATTACTCATTTAAAATTCTACTGATATTGTATTTACTGATGATAATTTGCATTTTCCACTTTTAATTTGGGTGAGTTTCGGCTACACTCACACACCCAGCAGCACTCAGGGATTACTCCTGGCTCTGCACTTGGGGATCACACATGGTGACACTGATGCTCAGGGAATCTATGTGGGACTGGGATCATATATGAGTTGTCCTTTTACAGGGAAAGGGAATCTATGTGGGGCTGGGATCATACATGAGTTGTCCTTTTACAGGGAAAGTGCTTTAAGCCTTAAAATATTTTTCTAATTGTGTGTTAAATTTTAATAAAAATGTTTGTTATTTAAAAAAATTTAAGGGAAATAGTTTTTAATTTTGAAAAGAAGTTTTATTTATATAGTGGTGCTCAGGATGTACTCCTGACACTGAACTCAAGAATTACACCTGGTGGACTTGGGAGAATATATGAAGAATTGGGGTTTGAAACTGGGTCAGCTGTGTGCAAGGCTGCTATACTATCACTCTGACAACTTGAAATGAGATTTTAAAACAATAACTTATACTTTTAATAAAATAAATTCAATTTGGGATTATTAAACACTTTAATTTAGGTGTTTTGCTAATATGTGGAATATGAATCAAACAGTCATATCCCAACAAAACTGAGTCCTAAACTCAGTAAAAACTATAATGTTTACCAAGAAAAAAGAAGGGAAAGTAATAATAAGGGGTTGAGGAATCTCTTTTGTTTGTTTGTTTGCTTTTGGGTCACACCTGGCAGTGCTCAGGATCCTGGCTATATGCTCAGAAATTGCTCCTGGCAGGCGCGGGGGACCATATGGGATGCCGGGATTCGAACCACCATCCTTCTGCATGCAAGGCAAACGCCTTACCTCTGTGCTATCTCTCCGGCCCCTGAGGAATCTTTTGGGTGTTGTAATGGCACAGAATTTTGGCAATTAATTTGTTCCATATTAAACACTTAGAGGTACTACATTAATCAATGATAAGTAAAAAGGTACATTTAAAAATTCAGTTCTAGGGGAGAAAAGAATTCTCATTCACTGCTGGTGGAAATGCAGTCTAGTCCAGCATTTATGGAAAACAATGTGGAGCTTCCTCAAAAAATGGAAATTGAGGGGCCCGGGAGATAGCATGGAGGTAAGGCATTTGCCTTTCATGCAAAAGGTCATCGGTTCGAATCCCGGTGCCCCATATGGTCACCCGTGCCTGCCAGGAGCAATTTCTGATCATGGAGCCAGGAGTAACCCCTGAGCACTGCCGGGTGTGACCCAAAAACCACAAAAAAAAATGGAAATTGAGTTCCCAGCTATCCCACTCCTAGGAATATACCCTAGGAACACAAAATTGCAATACAAAAATTCCATCTGCACAGCTATGTTCATTGCAGCACTATTTATATAGCTGGACTCTGGAAACAACCAACATGCCCTTCAACAGATGAATGGCTAAAGAAACCATGGTACATATACACAATGGAATATTATGCAGTCATCAGGAGAGATGAAGTCATGAAATTTTTCTGTACAGGGATAGACATGGAAACTATTATGATCACCCAATGAAATAAAGTCAGAGGGAGATAGACACATAATAGTCTCACTCATTTATGGGTTTTAAGAAAATAAAAGACATTATCAAAATATAAATTATTGTTATAACATATAAAATATTATATTATTATAATATACTATTATAATATAATCATTATATAGCAATTATGTAAGATAGTTATTAATACTATAATAGCAATAATAATATATATTAGAATTATAGGGGCCGGGCGGTAGCGCTGGAAGTAAGGGGCCTGCCTTGCCTGCGCTAACCTAGGACGAACTGCGGTTCAATCCCCTGGTTCCCCATATGGTCCCCCATGCCTGCCAGGAGCGACTTCTGAGCGAATAGCCAGGAGTAACCCCTGAGCGTCACTGGGTGTGGCCTCCCCCCCCAAAAAAAAACAAAAAAAAGAATTATAAATTTATAATTATTATATGTTATATTATAATTATTGTAATTATGATAATATTGTATACTATATGATATGAATATATTAATATTACAATATTTCATTGTTATAGTAATATTATATTATTGTAATAATATCCAGAGACAATAAAGATAAGGGCTGGAAGGACTGGCTCATGATATGAAGTTCACCACAAGGAGGGGTGAGTGAATTTAGAGAAATAACTACATTAACAACTATCATGATTATGTCAATAAGTTAGAGAAGTAGAATGCCTGTCTTACATATAGGCAGAGGAGTGAGGGAGAAAGGGGGCAATGGTAGGTGGGAATGTTGCACTGGTGAAGGGGATTGTTCTTTCTATGACTGAAACCCAACTACAAACATGTTTGTTATCATGGTGCTTAAAGAAAGATATTATAGAGAAAAAAATTAAAAAGTCTCCAAAATACCTGAAATTTTGAAAAATTACTGGGTTTTGAAAATACAAAAACCCATCAGTGTATTTTACAGCCCTGAGATTGAGTATACTTCTCAACTGCATGCAATAATCTGATGTTTGAATACAGGCTTTCCAAATGCACAAAGGACCGATTACTAGTTCAGAACTTGGTCTAAAGGAATGGCACAACTCTGCTCTCATGCCATCATCCACTACAACCCAAAAACATATGCTTTCAAGTAAAGGCAATATTTCCTGGATATGTCCCAGCTATACCATACCCCATTTTTAGATAAACTAAGTTTCATACTTTGGACCAATCTTCCTTTCTACTGCTTTTGGCCATTTAATACTTCCTTATTATTTAGTCTTCTAACCCAAGCAGTCTTCTTGGGTTTAGTCTTCTAACCCAAGAGATAGTTCTGTAACTATTTCTTTCTCATTGACTTCATTCAGCATGATACTGTTTAATTCAGTACACATAGCAGAAAATAGTATGATTTTATCTTTTCTTATAGCTGCATAGTGTTCCACAGTGTATATATACCACATAACCTTAATTCAATTACCTGAATTTTAATTCAATTACTAGGCATTTGGGTTGTTTCCATTTCCTGGATATTGTTTAAGCACTGTCATAAATACAGGGAAGTTAGAGAATTCTAGATGCTTTCAGAGGCAAGTACAGGTGAAAACTGAGAAATACTCTTCATCTGAGTAATTCAAAGTCTATGATATTCATGAATAAAAGTATTAAGCCCAAGAAAAATGCCCTTATCTTTCTAAACTTTCCTTAGATCCACAACTATGGGCAGTAAATATCAATCTGAGAAATAAAGTGAGATTAGAGACCAAAAAGAGGCCCTTTAGCAAACTGACTTTCAGGAGAACAAGATTGACCATCTATTGTCTTTATCAATCTCCTTCCCAGAAGAACTAAGCAGTTTCCACATTCCTAAGCAAAGGCAATCATATACAAGGACAGAGGACATAATTGGGAATATTCTTGTTAATTTTTTGTAGTTAAAACTTTTTTATGTCTCTGGCCTAGTAACTATCTCTCTGACCTAATAACAAATTGTTATTCACTATTCTTTAATGTGAACCTTGAACAGCATAAGATTTAATATCTTTTTGATAGAATTAATTTTATTTATTCTCACTTTTTCTACTTTTCAATCCTCTTAGTTAATACACATGCTTCCCATAAATGATGAAGGTCAATGTGAAAAATAAATTATAAATTAACACTTAAAGTGTTAATTTGTTTTTTTGCCACACTTAGTTCTCAGGGGCTCCATCTGGAAAATTGCTCAGAGGTTGCTCCTGGTATTACTTGGGGGATCATGCGATGCCAGCGGCAGAATAAGATCTTCCACATGGAAATATCCATGACAATATTTTGAATCTTTGCTCAAAAAGTTACTTATTGGGGCCCGGGAGATAGCATGGAGGTAAGGCATTTGCCTTTCATGCAAAAGGTCATCGGTTCAAATCCCGGTGCCCCATATGGTCCCCCGTGCCTGCCAGGAGCAATTTCTGAGCATGGAGCCAGGAGTAACCCCTGAGCACTGCCGGGTGTGACCCAAAAACCAAAAAAAAAAAAAAAGTTACTTATTAGTGATGTTGACTCACAACAATATTAAAGAAAAGTATAAAGCATAAAATAGAAATCTAGTTTTCACTATAAAGATCATTAAAATATGGAACTTTGCTAAACGTTCTGCTAATCTAACAGATGGCAGAGCTAGATTTGGAAACAAAAAAAGAAATGAGTCTTATAAAGCTACATTATAAATGCAAAAAGTATTACAATAAGCTCACCATATTAATGATCAAAATATTAGCCTTTCTTCATTGCAGTGACCTTAATGATTCCTCTTGACATGTTTTTTTTTTTGCTATCTTTATTTAAACACCTTGATTAAAAATATAATTGTAGTTGGGTTTCAGTCATGTAAAGAACACCCCACTGGAGCTACCAAGGGTGCCCCAGCAGAAAGGCAGATCCTTTGTCTGTGAAGGCAGATGGGAGGGGTCTGCCCCTGCTCTGAGATTGCCAGCAGCCACATATTCTTTTTAACTACTGAGACCCATCATAACTCAAAGAAAAAATCACACTACAAGTGTGACAATGGGGAAAAAAATCACAGACAAATACCATGCACAGAAAATGAAGATGATAGCTCTGATGATCAAAAAAATAACAACCATCTGATTAATCTTTCAGGTAAGGAGTTTAGAACAGAAATAAGGAGGATCCTCATGAAAATCAAAGAAAACGCCGGGCGGTGGCGCTGGAGATAAGGTGCCTGTGCTAACCTAGGATGGACCACGGTTCGATCCCCCGGTTCCCCATATGGTTCCCCGTGCCTGCCAGGAGCGACTTCTGAGTGAATAGCCAGGAGTAAGCCCTGAGCGTCACTGCGTGTGACCCCCCCCCAAAAAAAAAAGAGAGAAAATCAAAGAAAACATCTCTCTAGCAGAACAGAACACAAAGACAGAAATCAGAAAATTTCGAACTGAAATAATAGACCTGAAAAACAAGGTAACTGAACTGAAAAACTCAATGGAAAGCCTCTCCAAGAGGGTAACAGCAGCCAAGGAAAGAATCATTGAACTGTAAGATGAAATGCAGAACAACTCCATATAGCAGGAGAGATTGGAAAAGAACCTTAACTCAAACAATCATATGATGAAAAACTTACTAAAAGAATGTGAAGAAATGAAAATAGAAGTCTTTGATAAACACAACAGAAACAACATAAGAATCATTGGAGTCCCAGAAGCCCAGGAAGGGGATGCCCAGGAAGAATCAACAGTCAAATATATCATCACAGAAAAACTCCCAGAGCTAAAGACTGCATGCAATCAAATCCTGCATGCCCGAAGAGTACCAGCTAAAAGAGACCCAAAGAAAAACACCCCAAGACACATCCTCGTTACCATGATGAATCCCACAGATAGAAATAGAATACTGAAAGCAGCAAGATTAAAAAAGGAAATTACATTTAAAGAAGCATCCTTAAAATTTATAGCAGACAAGTCACAAGAAACTTTCAAGGACTGAAGACAGTGGTGGGAGATTGTGACAAGACTGAATAAAATGGATGCTTCACATAGAATACTGCATCTAAACTGACTCATGTTCAAGTTTGAAGGAAGGATACATAGCTTCATGATAAGCAACAGCTCAGACACTATACATATACAAAACCAACCTTAAAGAAAAAACTGAAAGTTCTACTTTAAGACAAGACAGACCAATAGATACACCAAACTTATACACAAAGATGGCAATAAATCCCATAACAATCATCTCCCTCAATGTCAATGGACAAAATGCATCAATTAAGAGAAACAGAGTGGCTAAAATGGATCAAAAGGTTGAATACAGCCTTCTGCTACCTACGAGAAACACACCTGCATAGTCAGAACAAACATACTCAAAATCAATGGCTGGAGGAAAATCATCCCTGAAACAGGACACTTAAAAAAGCTGGGGTGGCCATATTAATATCAGATGACACAAACTTTAGACTCAGAAAAGCTGGGGGGCAGGGCAAAGATGGACAATTCGTACTAATCAAGGGATATGTTCAGCAGGAAGAAATCACTCTCCTAAACATATATGCAGCCAATGAGAGACCAGCAAAATATCTAATACAATTATGAACAAATTTGAAAGAGGATATAAATAATAACACAATAATTGTGGGATACCTCAACACAGCCCTGTCAACACTTGATAGGTCAACCAGACTAATACCCAAACAAAAAATACACTAGACCTGAACAGAGAGATCGAAGAAATAGGCCTAGAAGATATATATAGGATACCCCATACCCAGAAACCTCAATACAAATTCTTCTCCAGTGTACATGAGTCACTGTCCAGGATAGATCACATGCTATTACATAAAACATACCTCCATAAAATCAAGAGGATAGAAACTTTGCAGGCTACCTTCTCTGTCCACGAGGCTCTGAAATTAGGTGTAAAATACAAAGGGACATAGAAGAAAATATTAACAACTGGAAATTAAGCAGCCTACTCCTGAACAACCAGTGGGAACAGATGATATAAAAAGGAAATAAAACTTTCCTGGAAACAAATGACAATGAAGACACAAACTATCAGAATCTATGGGACATAACAAAAGTGGCACTAACGGGGAAATTTATAGCTTTGCAAGCACACATCAGGAAGGAAAATGGGGCATACCACAATAGCCTAATGATGCAGTTCATAAAGTTATAAAATGATCAACAAAAGGAACCAAAAATAGGGAGAAAGAAGTAAATAACAAAGCTGAGAGCAGAAATCAATGAAGTGGAAACCCAAAGAACAATCAAAAAAATCAATTAAAGCAGAAGTTGGTTCTTTAAAAAAAATAAACAAGATTGATAGAACAAAGGCAAACACACAAATAGAGAGAAAAAACTGATAGCCTGTATTAGAAATGTAAAGGGGTATATCACTACAGATATTGCCAAGATTCAAAGGATAATCAGAGACTACTTTGAGAAACACTATGCCACCAAACATGAGAACCTGGAAGAAATGGATAAATTCTTGAACTCTTATAACCTTCCATGGTTTAATAAGGAATAATATCACTATTGAGTAAATTAAAATGGTAATCAAATGTCTGCTCAAAAGCCCAGGCCAGATAGATTCACTAATGAATTCTTTCAAAACTTTCAAAAAGAACTACTACCAATCCTGGCAAGGCTTTTTCATGAAATTGAAAAAATGGGTACCCTTCCAAATAGCTTTTATGAAGCCAACATCACCTTGATACTCAAACCAGACAGAGATGCTGCCAAAAATATTACAGACCAATATCCCTGATGAACATAGATGCAAAGATCCTCAACAAAATCCTGGCAAATAGGATCCAATGCCTCATCAAGAACAACCATTCTTGATTTAAAAAAAACTCTCATCAAAATGGGAATGAAAGGATCTGTTCTCAATATAGTTAAGGCCATCTACCACAAGCCAATGACAAATATTATCCTCAATTGATAAATACTAAAAGCATTTTCTCTAAAATACGGTACAAGTCTGTCCTCTTTCACCACTCCTATTCAACATAGTACTGAAAGCACTTGCTATAGCAATTAGGCAAGAAAAAGATTTCAAGGTAATCCAGATAGATAAGAAAGAGGTCGAGATCTGGCTTCCAGTTCCTTGATCCTGGAGACCAGCTCTTCCCAGATATGGGGTTAGGGGACACCCCATGCTGGAGGCCTACTTCTTGGCTTGGGGGTTCTGGGAGGCTTGGCAGGCCTCCATCCGTTCCCCTATTTTCCCCTGGACTCTAGGCCTTCCTTGGGTGCCAGCTCAGGTGTCCTGAACTGGGTTCCAGGTGGACTCTTTTAGGGATCCTCAGGCTTCTCCCCCCACTCTAGGGGGGAGGAGCATGGGGAGGGGCTAGACAGATATCAGGCTTCTGCTTCCTTGATCCTGGAGGCCAGCTCTTCCCAGGTATGCAGTTAGGGGACACCCCATGTTGGAGGCCTACTCCCTAGCTTGGGGGGTGCTGGGAGGCTTGGCAGGCCTCTAGGCATTCCCCTATTTCTCCCCTGTACTCTAGGCCTTTCCTGGTTGCTGGCCCAGGTGGACTCTATAGTGGTTCTCAGGCTTTCCCCCTTTCTCTCCCTACACTAAGTAGGGGATGCATGGGGTGGAGGGCGGGCCGATGCAGCACTGGTGTATGTCAGACATTCACTGGTATTTTTTTTCTCATTGGCCTCCATTTTAAACACCATGCAGGGTTGGACTCTCAGGCTGGAAAGAGACCAATTTGCATGGGGGAATCATATATATTCAAATTAATAATGAGAGGATGGACTCTCAGGCTGGGAAGAGAACAGTACTCTTTTCCTACTTGTTTATTTTCAGCGGCCTCTTGGCCTCTTCCTTCCTTCATTGTGTAACTGTGGTTGCTACCATACTAGGTTTCTGATTAGTTCCCACAAACGGTGACAATTGAGTCCACTATTTAAAGTTAGATTGTTTATTTTCCCCCACTTTTTTTTTATCTTTTGTTCTCTTTGTGAACTGTTCAATAAGGTATTTTGGTGAAATATTTGGTGAAAGAATCCCTCTTTCTCTTTCCTTCCCTTTGTTATTTGTTAAATAAGGAAATTTGTAGAAGTGTCCCTCCATTTAGCATTTATATAAGAATCAAGTCAATTGGATTGTTGGACTTGTTCTAGCACCCCTATAGGCACCAATCTCATCATGTGATACTGTTCTTCCTTTGCA
>PVKC010022228.1:0-17781 GCA_004027635.1 Crocidura indochinensis
ATATGGGGAACCGGGATTCGAACCGATGACCTTTTGCATGAAAGGCAAATGCCTTACCTCCATGCTATCTCCCGGGCCCCTGTCACCTGTATTTTTTAAGGAATTAATTTTGTTCTGAGAAAATATCTCAAAGGGTTAAGAGTGCATGACAGGCCCCAGCTTGAAAGTCTGGCTTTGCATGAATTCCTGAGTATCATCCAATGTAGACCAAGAGTTATCAAATACCTTCGAAGTGACCCTAATAGGCCCTAAAATTAATGGGCCTAGCATTCAATCATTTGGTTCCAAGTTGAATGAGTATCACCAGGAGTAGCTCCAAGACCATATGTACAATTTTTGGAAACACCCACTCCTCATCCTCAATTAAAGAAATGGGTGCATTGATTCAATGCTTCGCAAAAGGCACTGTCTCTATAAAGAAGTATAACAAGATTTCTTCTTAGCTTTTCAAAACTAAGAAAAATTGATTTTTTAAGGATAAATACAATTTTATCATTGTTATTTTTATCTTCTTTGAAATTTATTACTCTTCTCCCAGAACTATTATTTTATTCTCCTTTCAAATTTTCTAAAATGACAAATACATGTTAAGAATAAAATATATGCATTTATGTAAATATATGATATTTTACACAAGTGATATGTTAAATAAAGAATATATTTAAACTTTCTAAATATACAAATTATTTTAAATAAATTAAACACTATTCACTAATTCAGGATATATTATTTTATTCTGGTTTAGCAATCTGGAGTCCATTTAAAAATTCATAAACTTGGGGGCCGGGCAGTGATGCTGGAGATAAGGTGCCTACACTAAACTAGGATGGACCGCGGTTCGATCCCCTGGTTCCCCATATGGTCCCCCGTGCCTGCCAGGAGCGACTTCTGAGTGAATAGCCAGGAGTAACCCCTGAGTGTCACCGGGTGTGGCCCAAAAAAATTCATAAACTTGGGTTGGAGTGGTGGTGCAAGTGGTAAGGCATCTGCCTTGTACAAGCTAGCCTAGGATGTACCGATGTCCGATCCCCTAGCATCCCATATGATCCTCCAAGCCAGGAGTGATTTCTGAGTGCATAGCCAGGAGTAACCCCTGAGCATCACCCTTGAGCCTATAAACTAAAAATAAAATCATAAACAAACTATATGATTAAGACTTACTGTGGTAAAATTAGTAAAAATTATGCTATAGCCAAACTAATATTCATTCATTTGTGGTCAAAGGAATTAGGATGTGTGCAATTATTTCTCAGTCACAGTTTTAAAAGTCATCTATCAAATCAATCTAAACCATTGCTTTTTCATAATTACTTGAGACTTTTGGTTTAGAGAAAGTCACAAACTGATAAAAAAATATATATTACAAAAGGTATTCTCTTTTCAAAATGTTCCAGATGCCTGGTTACATTCTCTGACAAAATTTTCTTTAATGACATTTTGATATGATCTTACAGTTTTTCTTCTCATTGTAGTTAGACATCACGCTAAGGCTGTGATATTAAATAGCTTTTGTTTTTTCTTTCTAAATTGCCAAGACCTCAAATTAGGGATCAAGAGTAAGTTCTTCTCAAAAGAGGGTTATGAGTTTGGAATTTAATTAAAGTTCTTCTAGTGATCTAAATTACTCTCATTTTCCTTCTTACACTGACATCTTTCTGGGAACTAGTTTAAAATAAAAAAATACCTCAAGGAAGACTATAAGATTAGACATCATACTTAAAAAATAATTCTGTTTATTCTTAAAACAGATAAACTATTATAAATCTAGAATGTGAATTCCTGTACCATTAATATGCTTAAAAATACAATGCTGCAGGAGCCAAAGCGATAGCACAGGATAGGGTTTTTGCCTTGCATGAGGCTGTCTCAGGATCATAGGGTGTGCCCCCCCAAAAAAAACAAACTGACAAACATAAAAGACAATGCTGCAGTGGTAAAGAATGGGTTTACTTGATAGAGATTATAGATTTTTAGTAAGCCTCACTTGCAGCCCGAAAACCAAATTTGTTACAAGATAAAATGTAAAGTAATAAGGTTTTGTATCTGAGATAAATTCTGTTTGACTTAACCCAGAAAAAAAATTTTAATGATATCTGAAGTTGGAAAAATAGATATCAATTTGTGCTGGAAAGTTAGCAAATGATAGATTATAATGCTAACATACATAAAGTCCTGGTTTCAACACCAACAGTGCACACCTCTACTCCAATCCCACTAAACTCCACTGCAGTAGAATTGTCAGTAGTATTCTAGGGCTCCCTTCTCTCTATTAAGGTAACTTATAAAAACATAACTGTTATGCTTACTAGAAATTTGTTTCATTTACTAAAGTAGAGAGATTATAGTTTTAAGGGCCTTTCCTACCTGTTTTATAAATGAATGTAATTTTATTGTATAAGCAAATGAAGGAACAAGAAGGCATGCAGGAAAGCAATTTTTTGTTTTGTTTTGGGGCCACATCCGGTGACACTAAAGGGTTTCTCCTAACTAGGAGCTCAGAAATTGCCCCTGGCTTGGGGAACCATATGTGATGCCTGGGGATCGAACTGGGTCCATCCTAAGCAAGTGGGGGCATGACAAATGTCTTATCTCTAGCCCCACAGCACTGGCCCCTGATTTTTTTTTTAGCCAGAAGCAATAAAAACTTGTTGGCAAGTAAGTTAGATATCAAATCTTTGTTCAGCATTTCAAACAGTGATGAAATTGAAATGTTGGTATATACTTTCTGTCCTGGATAGAACTAGTATAAATGGGTAGCAGTCAGACATTCTGACCAATTTACTTTATTTATTAATTTATTTGATTTTTTTGACCACACCTGATGATGCTCAGAGGTTACTCTTGGCTATGGGCTCAGAAATTGCTCCTGGCTTGGGGGACCATATGGGACACCAGGGGATCAAACCAAGGTCCCTCCTAGGTCAGCGTGTGCAAGGCAAATACCCTACCACTTGTGCCACTGCTCCAGTCCCTTCTGACCCAATTTAAAGGTAGAGATGAAGTAGAGAAATGTAATTTCAAAAGGTAGTAAAATTGTATCTATTTAAAAGTGTATGCTCTGACAAATACAGTTGGAAATAGTCACTCTGGTCAAGAACTAGAGATTGAGAGGAGATAAAGTGATATGCATGGTACTTCTTCAGCAACAATACAAAAGCCATAATGTCTAAAAGGAAAAAAAAAACAGAAGAGAGTGGGAGAAAGAAGAAAAATGTCTTCCCCAGAGGCAGGCAGGGGAGAACTCTGAAAGTACTACCTTATAAGGCACGACCAGAATCCATTCATTAGGAAACACTATGCAAACACAGTTTGAGAGGAAATCACCTAAATGACATATAACTGTTAAAGTTATTTCACTAAATAACTATTCTACACTGGACAGAACTGAAGTGAAATGATGTCAAATATGATTCCAAACTAAATTGGTTTTATTGTAGATATTTTTGAAATAAATGTTGAAATATGAGTTGGGTTTGAGGATTAAGAGATATCATTTCTAATTTAACTTTTTATAATTATAATTGCATTAAATTACATTAAAATTATTCTTTTATTTTTTTCTGGGTACAACTTGTGGTGCTCAGGAGTTACTCCTTGCTTTGCACTAATAAATTGCTCCTTGTAGGCATGGAGGACCATATGGAATGTGGAAATTTGAATCACAGTCCGTCCTGGATCAGCTGTGTGCTAGGAAAAAGCCCTACTCTGCTGTGCTATCTCACCGACCCCAATATTATTCTTAATATAATTTAGATCAATCTTACTTTCAAGGTGATGCATTTATTGCAGGTAGATCAGAGAATATTGGTAATGTTTGATTGTGAGGAAGAATCATGTTAGGTGACATATTGAAATAGGACAAAAAAGTATTGTGTGTACTTTTCCTTTCAACAATATACTCTGTAGGGCTACTATTATTTACTATTATTGTATAGATAATGTGTCTAAAAGCTAGTTTTTTGGTCTTTTTTTTTTTTTTTTTTTTTTTTTGGTTTTTGGCTTTTGGGCCACACCCAAGGACTTTCTCCTGGTTATGTGCTCAGAAATTGCTCCTGGCTTGGTGGATCATGTGGGACATTGGGGTTCGAACTGGGGTCTATTCTAGGCTAGTGTGTACAAGGCAGACGCCTTACTGCTTGCATCACCACTCCAGCCCCTAAAAGTTTCTATTTTTATGTATCTTTCTCTGGCTTAGTTTATGTAAATATTATAATGGTTAAGATGAAAGTATTTTCTTTCTAATTAGTGATAAAACCATTTTACATTACAAAGGATTAATAATAACATTGCATAAACATTATAAAGGAAGATTTACATGTTCAGAATATTTTTGATGTTGCAAGTACTAGTGTATTTTGGTGTTATAACAAACATTGTAACTAACTAGATTATTAATTTCAAAACCATGGTTTAGCATCTGGGCATGCTTTTTTTTAAAAAAAAATAAACTTAATAACACTTTACTTGCACTAATATAGCCAAGTTTTTGTAGGGATTAAATGGTATAATATCTAGCACATAGTGATATCAACCTCTACTTTCCTTTTATTCTACAAACATTTATTGAGTTCACTCAGAACTTTTGTACTTGCCCTTTCTTCCTTCATGCCATTACTTCTGTTTGTAGATCATCCTTAAACTTATTCCATAAATGCTGTATCATTACTGTGATCTTTCATAGGTCTTTAAAATTGTAAACAGTCTCAGTGTTCCTTCCTGAAATCTCTCTTGCTTCAGACCAGTCTTCACTGTGCCATGGTAAACTCAATTTTGTCAACAAATTCTCAGATTCCAGTGCCTTTGTTATTCCTTACAATGCCTCTTTCTAATTAACATATAAAAGAGATCTTTCAGTCTTTGTCCCTCTTTGGAAAATTTCATTGCACATGATACCCTCTAATTCTATAGAATCAGTGCCCAATTGTATTTTTTATAGTCAAGTCATATTCCATTCTATATCTTTAACGACATTTCTTCATTAGGGTTATTTTCAGATTTGGGCTGCAGTGAACAGTGCTGCAATAAACATAGGAATTCAAATGGGCTATCTTTACCAGGTTTGTGGGGAGTTGGAGGTAAGATTTCCAGCAATCTGACTTATTTCTAGAATTATTTGCTTAGAGAGAAGCTCAATTCTTAGTTTTTATTAAGCGATGTTGATAATAATTTCCAGAAAGTTATCAGTTGACATTTTCATTAACATTGTATACAGGTTATTTTTTTCCAGATATCAGCCCAGATTGATGGCTTTTGTCTTTTTTTTTTTCATGTGTGTAGGTCTCCCTGGTGTGAGTTGATATCTCATTACTGTTTTGATTGTCATTTCCCATATGGTTAGTGATTTAGATAACTTTTAATTTGTCTTTGTTTTATTTGGTTCTTTAAGAATTTGCCTCATTATTGATGGGATTAGATTTATTTGTTCATGTAAATTTCTTTTTTTTTCTTTTCTTTGGGCCATACTCCTGGCTATGCACTCAGAAATCATTTCTGGCTTAGGGGACCATATTGGAAACCAGGGGATTGTGCTAGGATAGTGCGTGCAAGGCAAACACCTTCTGCCTTGCACCACAACTCTGGCCTCTGTTCATGTAAATTTCTACCAGTGGTCATCATTTCTTTTGCCATGCAAAAACTTTTAAATTTGATGTAATTACACTTTTTTACTTTTGTTTTCATTTACTTGGCAAATACCATTGAGTCTTTGAAAATAAGGTGATGTTATTGAATTAAATAGCTTCTATATCAATGAAGAAGTCTCTAGATAGACCTACCTCAAAAAATTTTGGCAGTGAAGCATCCATTCCACTGGTGATTATAGAACTATAAAGTTGTATACATAAAAACATATCTTAATAGTATTGTGAATTATGGTGACTATTATTTATTTTAAATATAAAATATTTTATAATTATTCCATTAACTTCTCTATTTTAATTTCACTGTGTGTTGTTACATATTTTACAACACTGTGTGTTGTAAATATTTTAATCATTATTACATATGATCTTTTTCCATAGATGATAAACTCCAGGACAAATCTTTACTTAATCTTTATTAACCACCTAACTCAGTATGTGTCAGACATTAAATATTCGATAAAAGGTGCCTGCCTCTCCTGCGCTAGCCTAGGATGGACCGCGGTTCGATCCCCCGGTTCCCATATGGTCCCCCAAGCCAGGAGCAACTTCTGAGTGCATAGCCAGGAGTAACCCCTGAGCATCACTGGGTGTGGCCCAAAAAACAAACAAAAAAATTCGATAAAAAACTTTGAAAATGCTTGTACAACTTTGCCTTAGAATCAAGGCTCTTTCTGAATTTTGTGTTCTGACCTTTTGTACTTTACTTGATATAGCAGTAACTCCTCTCCAAAACAGCCTTGAATATCCATTTTCACTATCAATGACAGTAAACTTCAGGAAATATTATACAATTTCTTGGACCTTACAGTTCTAACAATATGTGAAAAGTATACTGCTAAATGCAGGAAATTGTGTTATAAAGGTAAATTTATGAGAAAACATTCCTGGCAGCTTCAAAGGTTATAATATTGTGTACTAAGTCACATAAAGGCTATATTTGGCTCTTGGTCATTTCTTGTATTTATATGAACCCAACATTTTGACAGTAAATCCATTCAATGGTTTGAAGCACTAGAAAAATTATCCTTTAAAGGTCACTTGTAATGTCTACATGCTTGCACACATGACTTCACATACACATATTTCATTGTGCTAAATTTAAAATTAATGTTCCAGAATATCCTACTCCCTCATTGTAGACACACCTGCATAGGTTATATGTAAGTCAAGATTACAGCACAGTTTACACTGACTGATTTTTTTTTGCCAATTATTTTTCTGTCATGCAAACCAAGCTTTGGAGCTGTTTTCAATACACAATAATAGAACACATTTATAGAACTTCATCTAAATTAAAAACTGTATATTGAACACCTACTTTGTCCAAGGTGCAGTGATGTTAGAAAGAACGATAACAAAACAGATGTATACAAAAGACATTTATTGCTTACCTAGAAAGAAAAAAATAACTTGTTTATCTAAAAGTTATCAAATAACTGAAACTAACTTTCCTAGAGAGAATAAAGGTAAACCTGTGAAACTGGGAACCAAAATATCTAAGCACTTCTCTATGAAGTGTGGAGGGGAACACTTAGTAAAATCTGGTCTATGAAGGTGTTTTGCATATATTGCCTCACTTAATAATCATAATAACCATATGGGGTCTCAATTATTATGGTACTTTTATGGGTGAAGAAATAACATTGAAGTCAGTCCCGGAAGAATTTATGGCAACCATACTGCAATCGTTTTGTAGATTCAAAGAGGAACACAATGCCAACCTAGTTGTTCTCAATCAATAAGGATTGATTTATAATATTTATTATATTTTTGAGATTGATAAAGAGATATCCCAATATAATTTTATTTGTTATTGAATCATAGTAATTAGAGAAAGTTTTGATTCAGTGTGAACAAGAAACAAATATCATCACAAAATGAGATCAGCAAGGATGTTTTCTCGACAAGTAAGTTTTCAGGTTAATGCAAATTTTGAATTTGGAGAATTCAATATATTTTGCACTTTGATGAAACTAATTTTCCAGACACAGAGAACTAATGAGAATTACATTTCAGGGTTCTAGCACCAAACTGAATGTACAGTTATGCTTGCTGAATGAAGTAAGCCAGTGAAATATTGGCTAAATTTTATAGAGGTAACTTTTCCAGAAGCTTCTCTTACCAAAGTGATTAATTAAAAGGCAGGTTCTTCTTAAATTATGAATCAGGATATCACTGTGCTTTCATCACAAATCTGTTCTATGTTTCTATTTTGTGAATTTAATATATATATATGTATATATATTAAAGTTAGTGAAAGAGGGAGAGGGATAGAGAGAGACAGAGAGAGAATTTGTGGGAGATTCAGCTCACCAATCCTGAGTGTTGTTTACATCAATCAATATGTCTCAGAGTGGCATGACCATTCCTGTCTTTAGGGCAATGAAGGGGAATGGCATCTATCTTTTCAGAAGAAATTTGTTTTCATGAATACATAATAGTGTCTGTTATTGGCATAATTCTATTATTGTCATGGATAAGATCCAGTAATTGAGAAAGGAGTGGCCTCATGCAGATAATACTTTATTTGCTGACCAAAAATTACAAATCAATAATTGGGGAGGGAGAGATAGCACAGTATCAGGGTGTTTGCCTTGCATGCAGAAGGATGGTGGTTTGAATCCCGGCATCCCATATGGTCCCCCAGCCTGCCGGGGGCAATTCCTGAGCATAGAGCCAGGAATAGCCCCTGAGTGCTGTCGGGTGTGACCCAAAAACCAAAAATAAAAAAAATAATAGAATAAATCAATAAAACTTTATTGTCCAGAGTCATGTACCATCAAATATAGAAGATAGAGAATACATCCCAATTTGGCTTTAAAGTGATACTTAATGACTTCACATAACAGTACAAATTTAAGAGAATTTTTGTTTTTATATTACTTGTAAGTGATGAATACATAAATGGAGGAGGTAGAAAAATAGCCTTATATAATTTAATTCATGATAATGTTTAGAACAGGCGTCCTCAACCTTTTTAAACAGGGACCAGCTCGTAGTCACTCATTATGGCCATCCCATAATTAAAAAAATCTGTGAACAATAGTGGCTTCTCCACCATTAGAAGAGGAGTCAAAGACAGAGAGGAGGGGAGTAGGAGAGTATAGGGTACACATTCCACACATGTACACTGAGGGCCCAGGACGAGTTGGCTTCTAAGCAGGACTTGGAGTGGGACAAAAACACCCAGCAGGTCAGTGGGCTGCATGTGACCTGCCTGCTGTAGTTTAAAGATGGTAAAGAACATGTTACAAAAAGTGAAATACTAAAGACAAGCAAATGAATAGTTTTCTTGATAAAAAGTATATTTGTGGGATGGGAGATAAAATGTAAGATGTAGAACACAGTATCCTACTTATAGAGGATGGAGAAAACACAATTCCAACCTAGAAGTTCCTAAGTGAAGAGATACAATGATTGTTATATATTTATTATATTTGAGATTGATAGAGTGATATTCAGTTTCTTACATTGATAAATGAGGTGACTTAATTCACAACTGAGGTGCAAAATACAAAAAAAAAGTAATGTAGAGACAAATAATGTAAACTCAGTTATAATTATGTCTGAGAAAAAATTCTCTTTGAAGATGACGAATAGGGTGTTTAGTAAAAATAGGAGAGAGAAATGTAAACTGCTCCTCTATTCTCGAAACTACATGTTATATGGGTTTTATAGGGTAAAGGAGACTGTAATGGCAACCAGGTTAAAGACACTCAAGTGAGATTAGTTTAAATCATATATGTGAACTCAATATAATCAGAAAAATTCTTTTGAGAGACCATAATAGTATTAGATTCAGAAATGAAGAGAGAATTGAAGCAGATTTGAAAGGAAAACATTTCTGGATTGCTGACTTTGAAAGTGTACATGTTTTATATTTTTGAAAATGGGAATGTTTTATATTTGTGCTTCTTGCTACAAAATTTTTGGATTTCTATATTTGGATTTCTACATTTTGGAGTCACTACATTTGGGTTGCTTATTACAACAAAGTAAACTTGCTAATAATGATTTGTATGTGTGTGTGTGTTTGTGTGTGTGTAAACATTCACACTAAGATAATTTCAATGAATGCCTAAAGATCAGTGTTTTTGAATCTGATGAGACCAAATTATTTACCTGATCACATTCTGGCTCTTCTTGAAGAAAACACTTCAGGCAGGCTCGGGGAACCATATGGGATGTTGGGGATTGAACCCAATCCATCCCAGGTCAGTGGTGTGCAAGGCAAATGCCCTACCACTGTGCTATTACTCCAGTTCCATCATTGGATTTTTACACCAAACACTTTGCAAAAACATTTTAATTATCAGTCTTATAAATTTTAAATCTGATAAAGGTATCAATTTATTATCATCAATTAAATATAATGCATTTAGCAAAAAATGCACTTAAAAAGAAAAATCTTGAACATAAGAGAAATATTTTGATGATTTTATATTTTAAAAATATTATAGTTAGTTGCAAATAAGAATTTTAATTAATGCATGTCTATTAATACTAATTTTTGCTGAACCATGCAAGAAAGTGATAAAAAATTAGATTTATATTTTATGCAGGAATGTCATTTACATCAGAAAAATGCCCCACAACTTTTCTAACTTTTGTACCTTTTTGTCATTATGGGTTTTTTTGGGGGGGCTTATTTATTTAATTTTATTTTTGGTTTTTGGGCCTCACCTGGTGATGCTCAGGGGTTAGTCCTGGCTATGCAATCGAAATTGCCCCTGTCATGGGGGACCATCCATATGGGACGCCTGAGGATTGAACCCAGGTACTTTCTGGGTCAGCCGCTTGCAAGGCAAACGCCCCACTGCTGTACCACCGTTCCCGGCCCCACCTTTTTGATATTTTGTATCTAAAAATAAAAATAGGGATGAAGAGATAGTACAGCAGTTAGGGCATTTGACTTGCACTCTGAAGACCTAGATTCAATTCCCAGAATCTTGTATGGTACCACAACATTGTCAGAAGTAATTCCTCAATGCACAGTCAAGAACCATCCCTTGGGCATTGCTAGGTGTGGCTCCAAAGCAAAACTACCAAAAAAACATAAGTACAGAAACTGTCTTTCCATAAATAATTTTCATAGATAATTACAACTATTGTCAGTACAATTTATATGTGTGAAGATATGGAATCATAAAAAAATCTACAGGATAAATCTTATTCCTTGGTCAATGTTGACAAAATTACACAAAGAAATAGAAGCAAGGATAAAGACAACTTGTCCAAATATACCAGAAATTGTAAGTGATGACCTAAATAAAAAAGCAACCTGGTCTAAAAGACTGAGTTTTCGAGTATGGAGCTCAACAACAAATCTTAGCCCAAGGAAACCAAAGGAAAAAGATGACTGTGTATTTCATTCCATTTATCCTGAGTCTAATTTTTCAAACTTTACTTTTTTTCTCCATTAAAATTCTTTTTAAATTCTTTGATTTTGGGTGTTTGATTCTAAAGTTTATAAAATATTAGCATCAGAGAAATACCACTTTTTGACACAAGATCCTATCAGTATTGTCATATAAAAGAGTACTTTAATGTTACATATTTTGTTTTCCAATCATTAAAGGCAAAGTGTATATATTTATACAGAAAATATGTAGCCATTTATATTTTTAATGCAAAGTATCTTTCAAGATATACTCATTGACACTGGTAGCATTATTCTAAAATAAATCTAGTTACTGTTTATTAAGCCAAGAATCTCTTCTGAAGAATTCTAGGTATTGTATGTTCTTTAGATCACTTTGCATTGTAATCTTTCAGCTCTAGCTTTTTTATATGTTTCTTTGAGGACAAACCTGCCAGTGCTCAAAACTCACTTCTGTTTCTGCACTCAGGAATCACACAGCTGGGCTCAGGAACCATATGGGATGCCAGGAATCAAACTCAGGATGGCTGCATTCAAAGAATATGTCCTACCCACTTGAATTTCTGCTCCAGTACTTTCTTTTTCTTTCTTTCTTCTTTCTTTCTTTCCTTCTTTCTTTCTCCCTTCCTTCCTCCTTTCTTTTTTTTCTTCTATTTCTTCTTTATGATACAAAATTTTTATTTAAAACTAGGCATCTCAAAATGTAACATCATTCTTCAGCTACAAATAATCTTCCTTTTCAAACTACAGTCTATTACTCATGTTCTTATAAAAGGAATTTGATAATCTAGTTCTTTTAAAGGTGATTATATTTCAATCAGCATTAAAATTGCAGGGCAAATGACACAAAGAATTTCAGTTCAGTGATTCATTTATAAAAATCATACATACATTGTTCAATTAAAATGAAAATATAAATTGGAACCTAGTAGAATAAAAAACTATACCATGATAAAATTTGGTGGCAAATTACTACCAGAAACTAACTCATTTTCCTTAGATATAATTCTTTCTAAGCAACCAACTTCAGAAACACATATGTCTAAGAGAATACCAGAAGGAACATAAATCCCCTAAAAAAAGCAATAAAATACCTTTCCAAAGAAACCAAATCCAGATTCCATACCATAATTCAGGCAGCACGGCCCATCATAAACAAAAATTCATTATGTCCTCTGAGTGGAAAAATGTTAAGCAAAAAGAAATAAACAAAGAATGTTTCAACAAATTATATTAGCCAAATAGAAAAAAAAAGAGGATAAATTCCCAGTTCTGAATAGCCAGCCAATAAAGCTTAAAACTGAGCCAAAATTTGGAAGAAATCTAAACATATCCAGACCAAGTCTGAGTCTTCCTAAAATATTATATTGTGAGTTTTTCCTTTCAAGTATTTTCTTTAAGTTATTTGAGGGAAAACCTTGACCAGACTGAGAGATGATATTCAATCACAAAGACTACATCTAGACCTAAATTGAGGATACAATTGGAAGAAATTTAAAGACATTAAACAGAGCATCATTCCCATACTTGAATTAAGGAATACTTTAAGAAATGATGAAAATGTTTATAGTTCTAGAATGTCACCTTCAAAAATAATCTTCAAAATGACTGTTTACTATCTAGTTGACCATTAATGTACAGAGTCATGTGAAAACACAAAATATTTATATTCCATATATTTTATCAACAGTTTGGAAATGTGTTCAATTTTATCATGGATATATAATAAAAATCTTAGTGCATTATATGCACAACACATAATGACAAGTCTGAAATATTCAAGGAAAAATAAATCTTTTTAAATAAATATCTTTATTTAAACACCTTGGTTACAAACATATTTTGATTGGGTTTCAGTCACCCAGTGCACCATTCCATCACCAATGTCCCAAATCCTCCTCCTCCCCACTCCACCCCCGCCTGTACTCTAGACAGGCTTTCTACTTCCCTCATTCATTCACATTGTTAGGATAGTTCTCAATGTAGTTATTTCTCTAACTGCACTCATCGCTCTTCCTGGTGAGCTTCATGTAGTGAGCTGAAACTTCCAGCCCTCTTCTCTTTTGTCTCTGAAAATTATTGCAAGAATGATTTTTATTTTTTAAAGCCCATAGATGAGTGAGAATAGATGAATGAGACTATGCTGCATCTATCTCTCTTCCTCTGACTTAGTTCACTCAGCATAATTGGTTCTATGTACATCCATGCATAGGAAAATTTCATGACTTCATCTCTTCTGAAAGCTGCATACTATTCCATTGTGTATATGTACCACAATTTCTGTTGAAGGGCATCTTGTTGGTTTCCAGAGTCTGGCTATTGTAAATAGTGCTGCAATGAATATAGGTGTGAGGAAGGGATTTTTGTATTGTACTTTTGTGTTCCTAGGGTTTATCCCTAGGAGTGGTATAGTTGGATAGTATGGGAGCTCAACTTCCATTTTTGGAGAAATCTCCATATTGCTTTCCATAAAAAGGTTGGACTAGACAGCATTCCCACCAGCAGTGGATAAAAGTAAAGAAAAATAAATTTTAATAAGAATAGCTACCACTGGTACAATAGGACAGTGTTTTAGTAATTTCCCAGTCTAGTATTGTAGACAGGCTCTCTCTTCCTAATCAAAGTGCATTGATAGCAATTGACTCTTGTCTATATGGATGAAAAGACAAACATGTATTGTCAAAACCCACAATTACAATCTTTGAAGAGAGAAAAATAATTGAAGGGCAAAGAGGAGAACCAATAGATAAAGAAGATGAAGGTAAACTAAAGAATCAATAGAATATGCTATATCTGATTGATACCAAAATAAGCATGACCACATTATTTTCTATTAAATGGAAAGTATCTTATGCTTTAAGTAATAATTCAGAATACAGAATTCATTGCAATGCATTTCTGGGAGTTATTTCACATCTTAAAACCACAACTAAAATTATTTAATTTTAAATCTGAAGAAAAGCTGTTAAATTCTTAACATCCAATTATGAATATATTTTGGTATGCAATGCTATTGTATATTAGAGTGTATTATAATATAATTTAATGTATTCAAACAAATACTATCTATATACCAACCATAATTAAAACAAATTCTATTACATTCACAAGTTAAAGCCCAAAGGAAACAGTAAATTAATAAATTCAAGATGATATTTTATGTGGTAGGAGTGGTGGCACAAGGCATAAGGCATCTGCCTTGCACATGCTAGCCTAGGATGGACCATTGTTTGATCCCATGGAGTCCCATTTTTCCTCCAAGCCAGAAGCGATTTCTGAGTGCATAGCCAAGAGTAACCATTGAGCATCACCAAGTGTGGCCCAAAATAAAAAAAAAGATCATATATATACACTGTCATAGTCTTTTTAAAGTAGGTCATTAAAAAATAATATTTGGGGGCTGGAGAGATAGAATGGAGGTGGGTTTACCTTGCATGTAGAGGGCCAGTGGTTCAAAATAATTTATGCTTCCATAGTCAAGGAACAAATATTTTTCTATGTTAGTGTTTGGTAATCACAATTTTTCTAACAACCAGATTATACTAGAGGTTTACATAAGAAAATACAACATGAATCCATTGACAAGGAAAACTTATTCAGAATTAAATATATATAAGAATTACTTATTTAATAAAACATTTATATAAATGAAGTATATTTTAGCTATTTATTATGTTGCTCTAGAAGAATGTTTGGTATTTGTTTTGCAAGTTGTATACAAAGTTGTTTTTTGCAATTTTGTTTTTAATATAAAATAATTGCACTGAATAAACATTTAACTAACAAAAAATTAAATTATTGGATACTCTATTCACTTTAAAATAGACAGACATCTCAAATATTTGTCCTACAAATAAAAAATCTAAGTAATTGAAAGAAATTAAATAATTATTAAAATTTAATAATTGTATTTTAGAGAGCAAAAGTATTTTTAACTCAGTATGAAATTATTTGTATTTATATTTCTAACTACTAACACTTGTAATACTAAAACAAATGTCAAAGTTAATGTAGTCAGCAACATGGGTATTAGCATTCTAAATTTTAATAGTTATTTTATTCAGTGACATAAATAATACATTAATTTATCATATAGAATAGACAATAATTTTTAATCACCAGATAATATAAAAATGAATATAGATAAGATATAAATATGTAAACAATTTTGTTCACATATTTTGTGTTCCCTGATAAAGGTATGAAAATAAGAATGTTACTGCACAAATAAATCCATACACACCCCTATTTTTTCTCTTGGTCTCCTTTTCTTTGTATTTAATTCATGTAATGACTTACAGATGTATAAATAAAATTTACCTGGTTTTTATTTGTGAAAATACTTAGAAGGATTTAGTAACTTTTCGAAGCTGTTAAGTGGAAGCATGTATAAACAGATAAGGAGGATTTGTATCATTTTTCTATCTATACCCATAGGTATACTGGGTACAAAGTTATATACATAGACATACACAGACCACATGTTGCCAATTAAAAGTTACATAAACTTCAATCGAAGTCATAGCTTCAAAGCATGTCAGTCTGTAAAAACATATATTGTCTTAATTCAATGAAAAAAATGTTCTCTATAAATAAACAAATGAATTATCCTATATTTAATTTTGTTCTGTGCCTCTATAAAACTGTATAGTTAATAGGCAAAGATTCACTATTCCCAATTTTTGTTAAGGATGATCTAATGTAATCACTATTAAGTTATAACTATAGGAATTATTCCTGTTGAAAATCAAGGAACATATTGCCGGTAACAATTTGTTTATAATATACTTGACCAATGATAAATCATATTTTTAATTTTGAAATTTGAAATTAAGTATTTATCCATTTGTAGGCCCAAATGAAATAAAAGGAACACTTTGAACTACTAAGAATATTTATATCCTTATAAACCCTCCTGCTTTCTCTAAAGAAAGTTCAGATTAACAAAGAAAACTCGTGCATTTTGCGCTCTCTGTAATTCTTGAAATCATTGAGGTTTGATCAAAGTGTAGCAACAAGAAACCTTCAGAAGAGAGCTATGACTTCCAACTGGGGGTCTGGAAATTTGGATACTTCGCAGATATCTTTCTTAAGAAACAGTAGCAGTGGATTTCAAAGAAAATGTCATAACTAGAAATGAACAAAAGTCAGGGGCCCCTAGCATGTCATAACAAACAAGCCAGAGGGATGCTGTGTAGTAGGATCAACCAGTTTGATGTTTTGACTGAGTTAATCAGTCAGGTTAGAAGGAAAAAGGGGGAGGGGTTACTCTATGATTGTCATGATCAATAACAGACGCAATAATCACACTTGTCTTTGTGAGTAAAGAACCAGTGTGTGTGTGTGTGTGTGTGTGTGTGTGTGTGTGTGTGTGTGTGTGTGTGCACCACACAAGTAAAGAGAGACAGAAAAGTATACAAATGACTGCGTTCATGCATTTCATGAATGTCCTCTTCTTCCTGCCTTGAGTCTGGAGTAAAGGAAGGCAAAGGAGACACAATTATTAGTTGTAAGGAAATAAAAGGGAATTCTATGGAGTCAGTAGTAGGCTGTGAGAGTTAAATGATAACATAAAAAAAGCAAAAAGCAAAATTAAAACAATGAAAGTGACTAAGGATAGAAGCAAAAAGAAGTCATGAGAGAGGAAAATAAATATTCATATGGAAAACTGTTAGTGGGGAGGTGGGGGAGATGCAAACTGCTGAAGCAAGGTAAAGGCAAACAGCATTTTAGCCTTGCCAGAATGTTTAGGAAAGGGCATGTAAACTTAGCACTATAGACAACAAGACTTCCAGTAAAATGATCTCTTCGAATTGTGTGTATTCTGGGAAAACAAATTCAGTTACATAGACTTTTGTAAGATAGAAAAGTATTTAGAAGCAGATTCTATGTTTCTTTTTTTTTTTTTTTGGGGTCACACCCGGTGACGCTCAGGGGTTACTCCTGGCTATTCGCTCAGAAGTTGCTCCTGGCAGGCACGAGGGACCATATGGGGAACCGGGGGGTCGAACCGCGGTCCGTCCTAGGTTAGCGCAGGTAAAGCAGGCACCTTACCTCCAGCACCCCCTCAGATTCTATGTTTCAAACTCTATATTGCTTTCTGAAAATGTTTCTTCACTAAAATTGTATTTCTATAATGTATTTAGTTTTAAACTGAGAGCTAAATTTTACTTCACATTTTAGACGATTAAAATTTTATGATTTTAAACAATGAAAACAATGTCAATTTAACCATCCATTTAGTGAGCCATATTGGCAATTGTATCTCAAAACTATTTGTTCTGCTCTGTACCCTAAAACAATTGACTTTGTCAATAACTAAGCTTCAAAAACCTTTTTATTTTTTCATATTATTTGATTGAAAATATATTTGATGTTAAAATCACTAAATCACAAAACATGCATTCTTCAAAAGAACTATATTCTACCAAAGTTTTATCTGAGTATGTAAGTACACAAGCTAATAAAGACTATTTCTACCTATCAGTAGAAATACTTTACTCATTAGTAAACTTAGTCCTTATTAGCTTATCTACCACTTACCAAGTAAAAGAAAATTTACTGGGGCCCGGGAGATAGCATGGAGGTAAGGCGTTTGCCTTTCATGCAAAAGGTCATCGGTTCGAGTCCCTGTGCCCCATATGGTCCCCCGTGCATGCCAGGAGCAATTTCTGAGCATGGAGCCAGGAGTAACCCCTGAGCACTGCCGGGTGTGACCCAAAAACCACAAATATATATATATATATATATATATATATA
>PVKC010022229.1:0-17785 GCA_004027635.1 Crocidura indochinensis
TCAAACCAGGTGAAACATATCTCTTAATTCATAAACTATCTCCCCTGTCCCTACAAGTGTATATTCTTTTTACTCAGTATAAATAAGTAACCATGGATGACATTACTATGTGATATTTCACAACGAGTATAGGAAGAACGGGGCCTCTAAGATATTTATAAATTAATTGCAGATATCTTCTAAGAGAAGTTAAATAGTAGCAGAGGACAGTGAGAAAAGCATAGAAATGCCCATAGAAAAGGATACTGTAAGGCATGGAAGGAAAAAATAGAGGAGACATTTTGCCATTTGTGGAATCAGAGAAGTTTCAATGTTATTGCATCCCAGGGCATGACATAGAAGTGTCATTAAGTAAGATTAGACAAATTCTTAAGAATTCTAAATGCTAGTGTCTTAAAGGTTAGACTGAAATATTGTATGCACAGGTAATCATTAGAGGGTTTTGTATCAATTACTTCTTACATCACATTGACGTTCATTTTTGGACTGTTTCCTTAGCTAGCAATTTCTTCAGATCAACTCAGCATATGAATAGAGCAATGCAATTAACCACAGACACAAATTGCCTCTCTTTACCGAGCTTTTCTAATCTCACACTAGGTTTTCCTTCTTGTACAGCATCATGACACTCTACAGACCCAGTAAGTTTCCTGCACAGGCAATGCAGGAAAGTGGGGATGTTTACTCCTTAAAATACAAGAATACAAATGGATTAGACCTTCTGTATATCTACAAATGCTAACTATGAAGAATTGAAGAAATGAAGAAACTCAACAAGCTATTAAATAGTAAATTGCCGTCATTCAATCTTGATAACACTCAAGAAGAGCAGCTCTAAGTTGAAATTTCAGAATCTGTGTAGATGAGTGGGTGTATCAGTTATCAATTATTTTTTTACAGGAACATAAAATTGTCCTCATGGGGCTGGAGCAATAGTTCAGCGATAGGGTGTTTGCCTTACACACGGCTGACCCAGGACGTACCTAAACTTGATCCCTGGAATCCCATATGGTCAGGCGATCCAGGGACAATTTCTGAGTGCATAACTAGTAGTAACCCTTGAGCGTCATCAGGTTGGCCAAGAAACAAACAAACAACAACAACAACAAATGTCCCTCTGAATGGAACACTGTCCTGCAAGAAAGATACAAAACACCTGGGCATGAATAGCACCAACCTCTCAAATCTCTAAAGAAGTTCCAAACCACAATAAACTCTTTATTGAATGACACCAAACTTCTTTTATCTTCAATAAAACCTATATACCTATAGAATCTATAATAGAAATCTCTCTGGTCTTCTTTATAACTACTTATATAAAAACCCTCATCTTCAGTAGAATCACTAAACTGACAATACAATACATTATATACAAAAAATAGCACATATACCTACACTTCTCTCTTTGGAAAGATTTTTCATTAACCTGCTTCCCACTAAAATCCACCATGACAATTCCATTGAGATTGAAAAGGGGTGGGGAATCACAATTTGAGGAGAGAGGGTTAAGATTTCTACGATAAGCCCTACAACTCATCCCATGCCACTTCATTATTGATGAGAATAAAAACCAAAAATCTTGTCCATATACAGCAGTCTAGACTCCAGTAATCCACTCCAAGTCTTGCTTAGTGTTCTTCCTCATTCTTTCAACAAATTTAGTGTTTTGAGATATCCAGTGCATTCAAAATTCTTTCTACTTCTGCACCAAGAACCCATTATGTCCAAAAAATTTGATTGCAAAGTTACCCAATTTAGGAATTTAAAAAATACACCAAATTCTTTATATCTAAGTGGGAATTATTAATTTAGAAGTAGTAGCTGGAAGTTCAACTCTGTCATGTGACTGGAATCAAAATATCAAACAGAGTTATGTCTGTCTGGTCTGAATAATTGACTTGGCCTAAAACAGTATTTCTAATATTATCACTCTTATGATCTTATCATCACTATGAAGGTTTCAAAAATTGTATAAATTATGAGTTTTGGTTCAATTTATTGATGATTAGTATAAATATTTAGTTCCCTGCTGCAAATATGTCTCCATAGGGCCACTTGGGCTTACAAGATTAGCATTTGGTTTTTGCTATTGTAAATTCTCAAAGAAAGTCCAAAGAAAGCTATATGCATTTTTATATATAGATCACTGGTACTTCCACCATACTTTATTGATGGAAAGTCACTAAATTCTAGTTACACTGAAAGAGTGGGCAATTCATATCTATTTTTTGAATGAATCATCAAAATAGCAATTTATTTTAAGTTTTGAACATTTTTATATTCAAACTATGGGAGACCTTGTATATCATTAGACACACCACTGATTCCCTTTTTTAAATCAAGTCTTGAACCATAAGTGTCTCTATGTGTTTGTATTTGAATATGTAAACAATGTATTCAAGCTTGTCCCACAAATAACTTTTATTGACCAAATTTTAGCTTTGAGATAAAGAGAAAGAAACCTATAGTGTATCCTATAAGGATCATGTGAAGAGACCTTTATAAAGCTTTGAATTCTGAAGTTACTAGCCAGGAATTGCAAGATATCAGGTACCCAGAGTATTGTTTTCAAGAGAGTTATGCATCTATTTGCAAAAAATAATTTTTAGGCAAATATCCCAAGTTTCATGAACTTTCATCATGGAGTATAGTGTCAGTCAGAAAGAGGATCACATTATATAGAAAATAAGAATACTACTTATTGAGAGAAAAGCCCTTATGCTGAACTAAGAGCAGGGTTTTTTACAAACTTAGTCAATTGAACAGAGTGATAAAAAGATAAACTTCCTGCATTAATCCCTCTGAAAAAAAGAAACCAAAAACCATAATTTATATGATCTTTGAAACCTACATATTTAAATCGAGGGTTGTTCTTAATATCAAGTGGTAGGCAATTTTCTCCCTACTATCAGCTATTTCTTTTCGTATTTCAATTGTTTCCTTTGCTGAGTTTGCTGACAGTTGCCTTCTCTACTAATATAACAGATTTTTCTGTGTATGCCTCAGGATCTGTTTTATGAGGCCTCAAGCTAAAACAGATGAGAAATTACATAATCAGTATATTTCCTGATGGGTAAATAACTTTCACTTATCTATTTAATAAATATTTCCAGAGATTATTAAAAAATAAAGGCAAAGCACAAACAGCTGAAAATAAACAAAAAATAGATGACCATTCCCTTATTAAGTGGGTAGATTAATGATGAAAAAGAGAAGTTAACTGGAAGTTAGATAGAAATTGATGTATATAGTTGGGGGCTCTATTAGAAAACATAAGCTATCTAACACATTCTTCTAGGTTGTTGACTATTTTCCCAGAGGAAATGAGTTGTTGGTTGTAAAGTTTGGCAATTAATGACTGTCCATCCATTCCTCACACTGTTTTTTAAATTCAGTACTGTTTGTCTGGCTTGAACTATTTTTCTGGTTGTTCCAGCCTACATACACTACTTCAAATTGTTCTTTTTTATTCTTCAGTACTGATATAATACCTTAGCAAAAGGAATGAAGTGGTATTATAGAGGAAGTGCACACCAGAGCAAGATGTGTGCCTTTTATGCAGAAGAGTGATTGAAATGTAAGGTTAGAATTTTAGAACCAGTTTTCTGAATTCAGTACAGTGTCTGGACTGTAGAGAGATAAGCAGGAATAGAGAAGCTTAGAACCTGTACTAAAAGGGGTTAGGTGAGGTATAGTTGTAGTCTGGATGAAGATAGAGGTAACATTAGAAGTGAGAAAGTGAGACATTTGAAGTATCACTTTAGATGACTAAATATTAAGAAGCAGCGGCAAAAATAAAAGGAAATCAAAGAACAAAGATTGCTCGTCACACCTTGTTTGTTTGTTAATATAGATTAAATGTTGGACAATTTACAAAATTTTGCATTCTCACAATTTTGTGAGGATTTGTTTGATTTTTTTTGTTGTGGTTGGCAGAATAATGCAATCCTATCTCAAGTAAGAACAAAAGAGAAATAACTTTCTAAAAAAATACTTCAAAAATAATTTCATCTCTATCACTATTCTAAATTGAAAGAGACTCCAAGAAAGTGTATGTTATAGTATTGGCAGCATTTGGAGAGACTAATTACCTAAGTCCCTGAAATTTAGCATACTTTACCAAAAAAAAAAGAACCATAAAATATAAAATGTGACTTTTTGTGTGGGACTTCTAAACTAGATTTTCATACATTGGTCACTTTTATCATCTAATATAAGAATAGACCTTAATACATACCTGCAAAGAATTAGATCAGCAAAAAAAAAAAATCTTGTGCGATCATGCAACATGGATTCTATTGCTACAACAAAGATTAAAAAAAATTATAGATAACCTCACCCAAATCAGATCATTGAAACATCTACAATCATGTCCTTTTTGTTTCAAATTTTTCTTTCCTTCCTCACAATGCCCAAAGCTTAAACCTAAATTGTAAGTTGTGAAAAACAAACCAAAGGGTAAAACATTAGTGGCTGAAGATGCAGAGCAGAAAGACAATGAAAACAACACTGAGAACATGTATCAGATAAACCCATCTCCCTCCTAGACTTTATATCATGCAATAATAATGATCACAATTAAAATAACAACATGGCTCTTTACCTCAAACCATTGTAGCAAAGGAATGAATTCCTGACTGATAGAACCATTACAAAGAGATAATGTTAGAAACCCCAGGAGTAGATGAGATACCCATAGAGAGAGATGAAGTAAGAAATGTAGATATCATTATTCAAAATCCTGTACGAACTCACATTTAATATAAGCAAAAGAAAATATCACTAATTAGTAAATAGTAAATCGCTAAATTGCAGAGCAAAGGACATTACTTTATGAATTAAAGGAGAAGGTGTCAATAGAGTTATATGTCACAGAGAGAAAAAAAGAAATAATAGTCATTTAAATTTACCAATTAGAAGGTGCCTGGTAACCCTGAAAAGACAATTTTCAGTGAAGCTTAACAAGTAGAAGTAGAAAATATCAGAGTACACATTGTGTTCAAAGGTTTTTCTATAAGGAATAGAAAGAAGTCAATAGTCACTGAGCACAGTAGGCTTATTGTGGATTTAAGCATGTGGTGGTATTGTCAGTGGTGATGCAGCTCATTGTTAATTTGAAAGTGTTTAACAGCTAATGAAAAGGTAATCAAGCAGAGGGGACAGCTCTATTATTAGCAAGAAGGTGTGTATTGAAGTTGCTTTCCTCTAAGATGCCCTAAGAAGCTGATGATTTTTCTCTCCCATAAGTTGCAAAAGTTGAGAATGGCTAAAAATTCTGAATGTCAAATTTGAAAGATAGAGCATTAAATGAAAATAAAATTTATAAAATAACTCCATAAAACTCTGAAGAAAGAGTTTCTAAGAACATTCATTTGAATTTTGGAATGCAGTTAAGAGGTTGACTAAAACGTTTAACTTACATATAAACTTTTAGCAGCAAGTATTCATAAATCACAATATTTTCTTTATGCATGAATATAAAATGACATGATTGTATTCATGTTAGATGAATTCTGCAGTGCTGAATGGATGGAAGAACAATGGAAAAATAATGTTTAGAATATCTATCATATAGAAGTTGATGTTAAAAACTACACTGTCTGTTGCTGAGGAAAAACTTGGGCAAAGGACAGAGAGATACATATTGAAAAATTGGTTCTTTGTGATTCACAATGGATTTAATTATAGCAGCTGAAAAAGGGAATTTTATTTAAATATAAGGAAATAGAACATCATGTATAATATCTCAATTTTCTATTTCAAAAAAGAAGTAAACATGAGACATCCAGGGATTGATCAAGCCTCTATGCTGTTTTCAGCTTGTAGTTCATTGAAAATGTATAGCACATATTTAAAACTAAGTATAGTGGGAATATTCATGCAAGATCTGGGCTGCTCTGTGTCTGCATGTGCAAGCAATAAAGAACATGATTTCCCAGAAGTATTTATGTCCTAATTTAATTGTTGTACTTCACAGGCTTTCTTTTTAATGTTTTCTAATTTTTACTAAATTATTATTCTCAAACTGACTTGTGGATTGCATAGGTTCACTTTATGTATTTATGAACAACCAATTCTTGGCTTTGTAATAACCTTGAAGTAGCAATTTTTTAATTTTATTTGTGACTACATTTGGCAGTGCACAGGGAATACTCTGAATCTATGCCTTGTGATCAGGGAGGGATCACTTCTCGCCAATCATCCTTAAGGAACCATATGGATAAAGAGGATTGAAATTGGGTTGGCCATAGAAGAGAAGCATCCTCCCCATTGTACTATTCCTAAGACTCCTAGAAATTGTATATTTTGCACCGTATGGACAAAATAATCTCATGGTTTTAGACCTGGAAACCTTGTATCATAGAAAAACAGAGAACTCTTGGCAAGTTCTCTGGTGTCTTCCTCCACTTTTTTTTTTTTTTTTTTGGTTTTTGGGTCTTATCCGGCAGTGCTCAGGGGTTACTCCTGGCTCCATGCTCAGAAATTGCTCCTGGCAGGCACGGGGGACCATATGGGGCACCGGGATTCAAACCGATGACCTTTTGCATGAAAGGCAAACGCCTTACCTCCATGCTATCTCCCGGGCCCCTTCCTCCACTATTTTTATACAGTGTACAACAACCTTCACCAGTCCGTATTTCCAGTCACCAAAATAAACAGCTTCCCAGGGAAGATAACAGGGAAACTGATGCCTTATTTTTTTAATTTTTAGTAATTTTTATAATAATAATAATACCTTTATTTAACACCATGATTATAAACATGATCTTAGTTGGGTTTCAGTCATAAATAGAACACATCCTTCACCAATGCAACCTTCCCATCACTAATGCCCTCATTTCCTCCCTCCCCCACCCCTGTCTGTATTCAAGACAGGCTTTCTACATCCCTCATTCTCAAAATAAATCAATAAAAATAAATAAATAAATACAATGAGAAGTAGTCATTTCTCTAACTGCACTCACCACTTTTTGGGGGAAGCTTGATATCTTCAGCTGATCCTTCTGACCCTCATCTCTATTGTCTCGGGATTATTATAATAATGTCCTTAATTTTTCCTAAAACTCATAGATGAGTGAGACTATTCTGTATCAATCTCTCTCTCCCTCTGACTTATTTCACTCAACATAATAGATTCCATGTCCATCCATGTATAGGAAAATTTCATGATCTCATCTCTCCTGATGGCCGAATAATTTTCCATTGTGTATACTTACCACAATTTCTTTAGCCTGTTGAAGGGCAGGTTGTTTCCAGAGTCTGGCTATTGTAAATAGCGTTGCAGTGAATATAGGTGTGAGAAGGGATTTTTGTGTTTTTAGGGTATATCCCTTGGAGTGGTATAGCTGGATCATATGGGAGTGCAATATCCAGGTTTTTTTTTTTTTTTTAGGAATCTCCATATTGTTTTCCAGAAAGGCTCAACTAGATGGCATCCCCAGCAACAATGAATGAGAATTACTTTCTCTCACATCCCCGCCAAAACTGATTGTTCTTGTTCTTTGTGATGTGTGCCAGTTTCTGTTCCACTATTTTCTTATTTCTGATAAACCGAATCAAACTGGAAAGCAGTTGAAGCCCAGCAATCTGTTTCTCCTGCTATCCAACTAAGTTCCCCTTGGAATGATTGCTGCTTTGACAACTGCTATAGTTTTCCTTATACCCCTATATGACCTCTCTTGCATCTGATTTCTCCAGAATTACCAACATGTACAATTTTTCAATGAAAAAATCATTGATTTGTGAACATGTAGTCAGTCTAACTAGTTTAAAATCCAGGCTGCGGGACAGCCTTCATTTTCACTTATTACACATCCAGCATTTTATCAATGCAACCACATCAAGATCTACAAATTATGTGTCAAGGAGGAAAGCCACAGGATATGCCTTTCTGTGACTTTTTTTCTCACTTCTGATGCTTTGAAAATTTAGGGATTGAAGGCAAACATGTAGATGTCTTACATTTAATAAAATTAAGGTACATACACTTTGTTACCTATACTTTGGCAAGCTACTCAATACAAATGCATTGATCATTCAGATATTATTTTGAGTATTTTCCTCATCTTTTGAGAATATTAGATTATGTCTTCAGCAGCTTTAAGCTTGAGGCATCAAACTTTTCATACATTACCACAGAGAATATAGAACTGATGATTGCTATAAGGTCTAATCTAATTCAGAAACTCTTAAAAAAAAAGGTAGTATTCTTTTTTTAATAACTACTTATCCACAGTTCTAAATGTCAAGGATAAATTCATCCCTCTATCTGCTTTTTATCAGATATTTAAATGAGAACCGATATAAAATAAGTTAACAATTTTATTTAATGATTAGGAAATTCTATTTTAGGGGAATTCACCAGTGATGCTCATGCCTCATCTGTGCTCATTGATCATTCCTGGTCATGCAATGAAGATCCAGGCATAGTTTTCTGTGTACAAGGCAAATACCTTAACACCTTTACTGTCTTTCCATATCTAGTAAATTCTATTCTTTTAATAAACGTGTTTTAGCTCTCCCTTTAATACTGTTACTATTTCATTTCCTTGCTGCATTACTGTGTCAGTAATGTGTCAGAGAATGTTTATTTGATTTATTTAAAACCTTTGTCAAAACACAACCTAGTTTTAAACTTATAAGAGTGGAGAATCCACATATAAGACCATACAGTATCCTTTCCCCCCACTGATTTCACTATAAAAGAAAGGGTGAGAAAAACTTTTGGAATACTAAATACTGAATCAAATAAATCTAATATTTTATGGTGGGCAAAAGTCATTTTTCCATCTGTCTTTAACTTGTAAATAGTTTTGTGTTACTTTTGCTTATTTGCACAAAAAGGTCATTACTTTTTCTGTTTCCAGATATCATACACTAAAAATCTTATTTGTTAACGATGTCAAGGTAGAAGTAGTGAAAACTAAAATTGTTAACCTAAATGAAGGAAGCATTACCCACTGCCCCATTCACTTTGAATCACGTTGCAAAGAAAAGATCATAAAGTCTAGACTCTTTCTCTAGGTGAAATTTCAGGCTCAGGGCATCTGGGGATATTATCACAGAGCTTTCAATCAATAGCTGTCCAAATCTCAGGAACAATTACTTTGTTCTCCAGGGTCTGTATAAGGGGAAAAAGGACTCAGGTCTCCAGTTCATATGTATGCAGTGAATTTATAAACCTCCATTTATGGTAGCTGTGACTCAGCTTGGTTTTGGTTTTTCAGTTATTCATTTAAAGATGCAAGCAGAAAACAATATAATGTGAAGAAAATAACACAAATGAATTAGTCAATTTGCTTTAATCTTTTCCTGAAAAAATGCACTTTAGTGGAGTAAATTACACAGACTTGTCTTTAAAATTACATCTATTTAGTAGTATATATATAAACAATTAATATAAATTAAAACTTTTTACAACGCATTAAGACGCACTTTTAAATTGTTCACAGTCTGTAATATATCCCTAAAGAAATCACATAACACATGGTCATGTTCTTACTTTTCATGAAATAGAAGTAGCATATGCTCAATTTTATCTTGGAAAAAAATTTTCTTTTTGAATATCAAGGAAAACCTAAGCATTTTTCTCAAAAAAATAAAGAAGAATGTGAATGTTGGTTCATATTAAATAAGGCCTTTCAAGAATGGTATATCTGATATTTTGATTATGATATTACATAGACTTCCACGTTTTACTCAGCTTTTATAAATGGTCCTAACAAGTCTAATATACTATTTTTTGGTGGGATGGTGTTCCTAAAAAGGGCATTTCAAGGAAATTATGTTTTATATATAAGCTTATTACCTATAATGCTTTATAGTCTTCTCACTAGAAAGCTAAACGAGCCAGTAAGTATATTCTTTAATTAGGTTATACTTTCTTAAAATATCACTTATACATTATATTTTATTATATAGAAATTTGTTACCATAGGTCATACCGTTTGCTTAATAGATTTATTCTTTAATAGTTATCTTCTTTTAAATTTTCTACAATATATTCCCTCTTTTATTCTACAAAAGACTTAATGTTTTTCCTTAACCATTTCCACATCCTGTTGACATATTGAGTGACATAATGACTACTTAGCAAAAGCAATCTATGACATCAGTGATGTCCCTATAGAAACATTAGAGAGAATCTTAAAAAGATGAACTAATAAATATTTAATTGACTAATAGCTGCACTTGGGTAGCAATTAGCAATTTTATCAGTCAGGGTGCAATCTGCTGTTTATTTTTAAAGATAACCCTTTGTGTGAGTAGAAATAATATGCATTCTTTATAAAAGTCAGGGCAAGTGTGACTATACAAGGTCATTTTTGTGAAACAAAGGACTAAAAAATTTTCAAGCACAACATAGATCAGGTACATTTTCATTTTTAGAGGTAATGACCTTGATCAAATTGCTGCATCTAAATGAAAACAGATGGTTTGCATCAATAATAAAAGCATGAATAGAATAATCTTTATGAACATCCTTATTATCCTTTCCTAATTAAGACTTATTAATACCTTGGTGGCTTATTGCCCTTACATCATCTGATTCAAGAATATCATAGTTCATTTAATCAATCAAATAAAAGATTGTTTTATTATCTATTAATTTTTAATTAGCATAATTTTAGTAAATATGTCTTTCTAAAAATTGTCTAATATAAATGTAATACTATACATAGGCAATAGTTTTAGTATAGCAGATATAAATAAAACATTGCCTCACACTAAATCTTTTCCATGAAAATGGGATAATGGGTACTGTCCGCTGTAATGAGAGTATTATATGTTAAAATATATTTCCTACATTTAGAGGTATGAACTATGGTATGGTAATTATATATACAGAATAAGATGGACATAGCACTAAATTGAACCACACAATATTCAACTGCTTTACATTTAGTTTTCATTGTCTTAGAATCACAATTATTAGAACAGTTTAGGGATCTGAAAATGAGGAGCTTACTGTGTTATTGATATAATAAAAATTTTTCTCAGAGAGTGTCTTCTAATCCCATGGAAGTTTATCTCCAAAAATAATTTTCTCAGTGAGCACCAGTTCATCTAGAATCAAAGGATTTTTCCTATTGCTACTGTCAAAGAGGTTGATGAACATGGCAAATTGGACAATGTTTGTTTCAGGATCAGGAGCTAGGAAGTAACACGACCATACATAGATCATAACCAAGACAATACTAAATGTACTTCAGCTCAGAGTTGGATTCACACTCTACTGAAATAAAATGGAGATTCTTAAGGCCAGATGGCTCAGTGGTACGGCACTTGCCTTGCATACGGCTGACCCAGGACGGACCACGGTTCCATCCCCCAGTGTCCCAAGCCAGGAGCGATTTCTGAGCACATAGCTAGGAGTAATCTCTGGGCTTCACGGGGTTTCACCACCCCCAAAAAAAATCTTTAAAACAATTGGGGAGTCTTAAAGAAAATCTTCTTTTTGTGAAAAAACTATTTTTTTGCAAAAATTGAAACATATTTTTCTTCTTTAATAAAATGATTTCATGTAAAGAAATATCGTTTTGATTCTCTTGACTCAATAAATGAATTTACTCTTACTAAAATTTAGAAAGCTTGAAGTTTACTCTTTATTGCATCATTCAAATTGTAAAAAATAAAATATTCATTCTCAAGTGTTTGGGACAGGTAGCTTAAATCTTTACTAAACATAAAAATATAATGAATTTGAATTATATTCACTGTCAAGGGAGTGCCGTCTAGAAGTTTCATATGTTAAATGAGTTTAATTTGAGCATTTCCATTTTTCCAATTTGGAGTTGTGATAAGTGCTCTGATGACAACTTATGTTAATGAAACTAAACCCCAAAGAATTTATTCAATAAACGGAGAAGCAGTGAATATCTCCACCAGGGAGATGATGTCATGAGAGATATTGATTACCATTGCTTTTTCTGCTGTCTGAAATTTTACTATTTTGTTGTCTGCCTAAATGCATAATTATTTTTAGCATTTATGAATTATTTATTATATGAATGTCGACTTTCAAAGGTAAGTCTGAGGTGATAGCATATGGAATTTCACAGCGATCTTCTGAAATAACATTGAAAATTGATAGATCCACAATGCTTTCCATGATTCCTAATACATTGTCTCTTGTTGCGTCTAAATATCTATAAGCAATGAAAGATTCTTGAAGACCTAAGGGAGTGACAGCTGAACAGTGGAAAATGCACATGTTTAAACACTGATTTTATGATCCATGTTGGTTGTATGACCTCAAAATCAACCATAGCATTGTTCAAATTAATCATAGTTGTTCTGAGACCTAGGGAGTTATTTCACAATAAAAGTTAACCACATGATTTTGTCAAATGATAATATAATTTAACAACATTATAAAGGGGAAATTGACCATATATCAATTTAAGATTTAATCGTTAGAAAGAATCTTAAATGTCACCTTATTAACTCTAAGGTAATCTTTTAAGTTGCTTTTTAACTATAAAGCCATAATTGCCTTGAAATAGAGGACAGTTTAATATCTTAAAGATGACATTTGATCTTAAAAGGGATACTCGAAATTTTAAACAACAAAAGTTTTAGAGTCACAGGGAAGCATTGCAATCTCTTGGTGCCTTACTTTATTTGAACATTTTTGTTAGCTCTTTATTTTAACCTATAAACATTTCACTTCTACTTGAGAAACAAAATTCATCAGTCTATTTGGGGTTAGAAAAGAGATAATCACTTCCATACTAAAATAAAAACAGTAATTTTTTAAATAGATGTTTCAATGTGTTTATTTTTATTTTACCTTTTCTATCTTTATTTAAGCACCTTGACTACAGACATGATTGTAGTTGGATTTCACTCATATAAAGAAAACCCCCCTTCATCATTGGAACATTTCCACCTCCAATGTCCCCCATTCCTCTCTACTCACCTGCCTGTATTCTAGACAGGCATTGTAATTCTCTCATTCATTAACATGGCTATTATTGTAGTGCCCACATCCAATAGAGATGAGGGTTGGAAGGACCAGCTCACATTATGAAGCTCACCACAAATTGTAGTGAGTGTAGTGAGTGAAATAACTACACTTACAACTATCACAACAATTTTAATACCGTTCCTCTTTTCCTCTACTTGAGCTTAAAAAAAAAAAAAAAACTACAGACAAACAACAAGAAAAAACTCTCAAGGTCTTTTTCTCTGTGGAATAGTAATCTTTTGGTCCGTTACAGATTTAAGGGTTATGGTAAGAGCAATGCTCCTGCATGAGAATTAAATTGACAGCTGATTTTCCTGGAAGTTCTGAGCTGATGATGTAGGCTTCCTGTTTTATAAGAGCTCAGTAAATCATGACAGTCTCTGCAGGTCCCCTGGGTTCCCAGAGCTTTCATCTCTACCTTGGTGTCTCTAAGAACCACTCTTACTTGCTGTTTCTGTCTGTACTGACAACCTCTTCTGGGAGAATTTCCTCTCCCTGCTTGTTCGTGCAGAAGTGACAAAAGTGAGACCAGTTTGTAGATTTTGTCAAGTTTAGACATCTTAGATGTGGATACTTGAGCTGTAAAATTGAATGTGTGTGTGTGTTTTGCTTGTGTGTGTATGCTTATGTGCCTATTCTGCACATAAAAGACTCCTCCACATTGCAATAAGCACCAAAATATTTTCATATGCACTGTCCTTAAATAATGGATAGTTTCTTTCTTAAGTATTGCTGGCTTGTTTTGTTTAGTAAAATTATGGACTTTGTTCCATTTCTTTCTGTCACATTACTCGAGGTGATAAATACTGCATAGCACAAACTGTTCCTTTGGGAAGTCTGTTAAACCCAATTGGGGAAATGCTGAACTTTCTACATTCAAAACTCTCTATCAAACCTATATTTTACCACCTTGAATGTTTTCTGTGAGTTCTATATCTAAAAAGATAATAGGCAAAAGTCTATCTAATACCTTGTCAAATTTCTTTCAAATATATTTGAACTTTTTGCCTGATTTTGATTTGTTTGCTAAGTATTAGAATGAATAGAATATACGTTTTTTTCAGGTGAGATGAATATACAAAAATGTAAAATATCACACTCCCTAAATTCCCTTAGTTGCAGTTTTTCTGCTCATTAACCATTCCTTACTGACCTTTATGGTTCAACTCTGACTATAAATGGACAGTGAACTGAAAAAATTCATGATTTCTACAAAATAAATTAATTGCATACATAGACGTGAAGAATTCATGGATCATTATAGGAATTCTTTTCATTCATATTCTAATTTATTGGAATTTTATTAGTGCACTTTACCACAAAATTATAAAGAGTATTGTAAAAAATTCAAAGAAATATAGATATTATATTGCCTCTTAAAACCACACTGTCAATTAAAAGATTAAACACATTTCACATAAGTACATTAAATAAATTTAATTAATTGATTGATTAATTAATGATAAATTAAATAAGATTAAATAAGTCTTAGGAAAGCAAATGCCACTGAAAGTAATTCTCCTCTCTTGGAGTTAACTTTGTGTGTACCCTAATTTTTTCAGACTAATTTCACAAGATTGATATAATTACGTGTCAAGTTCATAATAAAAGAGTAACAACACCTAAAAACAAAACCCGAGATTGTTCATCTCTTAATCATTTAAATATACATATTAATATTATTCACATTTTATAATTTAACAAGGTGAAAGTGAAGCTGTTATTTATAACAGACATTAAATTTATATCAGCTTATCAATTTTATAGTGGAAAAGACCCATAGAAAATTATTTAATGTCTATGGTAATTCTTCAATTCAAGCCAAACATAAAAATTAAACTAAACATTGCATTCTGGAATCAGAAAACAGTATCCTTAGGTCATTTTTTTTATTAAAAACTCTTTTGAAAGCTGAATATAATGACCCAAATCCTTTATTAAAGCAAAAATAATAATTTCTGACAATTTGATAACTGAAATAGATTATTTTATCAAAATAAGATAATCCTTATTTGGTTAATAAGATATTTCTATTTTTAGTTTTAAACATAAAAACAAAATTTTATAGTATTATATTTGATTCATATAGATACTTTGGGGTTTGTGTGGGCCTATATCTTATGCTACTCAAAGCCTACTCCTTGTGGCCGGAGAGATAGCATGGAGGTTGGGCGTTTGGCTTGCATGCAGAGGGACGGTGGTTCGAATCCCCATATCCCATATGTAACCCTGAGACTTCCAGGAGCTATTTCTGAACATAGAAGTCAGGAGTAACCCCTGAGCCCAGGCGGGTGTGAAGCCCCCCTCCCCCCAAAAAAAAACTTACTCCTTGCTCTATGCTCAGTGATCTCTCCTGGCAGGTATTGGGCTATTATATGTGGTCCTAGTGATCAAAACTAGGTCAGTTGTGTGCAAAGCAAGTTTTTTGTGAGCAAACTTTCCAGGGGAAAATGGAATCATCTTCATCTGTAAATATCTATAGGTCCTAGATCATTGTCTCTTAATTTTTTTTTTTTGGATATTTGAGCCACACCTGGTGATACTCAGGGATTACTCCTGGCTATGCGCTCAGAAATTGCTCCTGACTAGGGAGACCATATAGGATGCCAGAGTATAGAACAGTGGTTCCTCCTGGGTCAGTCACATGCAAGGCAAATGCCTACCGCTGCGCCATTGCTCTAGTCCCTACCTAGATTGATGCTGTGTCAGATAAATGTGTATTTCTACAGATTGATTCTTGACTGTATTTTCATAGTTAAATTATTTTAACCCCCAAACATGTATTGCTCATTTGGCTTTAGTATTCATCTATTATTTTTGCCTTGCATGGTTGAATATTTTACTTGGAAGTTCAAAGATAAAAGCCAAGAAATCCATACATGAAGTAAAATCTCAATTGACCTGTTCCAGAAATAACTCTGTCAACTTTTGTTATTCATTATATTTAAGTAATCGAAAATCAGCCCAAATTAAACAGGAGGAGTTATAGACTCTGTTAAGTGGGAGAGAAGCAAAGTCATATTATAAGGAGAACATGGAATTGGGAAGTACTCTTTTGATCATCTTTGGAAATATAATTGATACAATCTCAAAAGTGAAAGAGAAAATTAAAAATAAAAATATGTTTGTGAAATATATGGATCGTTAATGATGAGTAAGAAATTAAGACTAAATGTATGAATATACTAAAACATCATCAGTATATTCTAAGGGATACTAGGAATGTACCAAAATAGATATGTATTTTCCAACAGGTATCTAAAAGTTTATTCCTTCTATCCTACTTGTTCCTAGAATTCTTCATACTCAAAATTGGATGTGAATTTTGAGACATGGCTTCTGATTGGTCTGAGGCCAATTAAAAGAATTAGTACTTTCCTATAAAACATCAAGTAATATGTAGCCAATGGTATTTGTAAAGTAGTTTGCTACCAACTCAGAAATTATTTAGAAAAAAAAACAGTGATGATGCTAATTCATACACAAAAGACAGATTTCAATAAGCTATCATATTAAACTTTTATTTATTTTTATTTTAGTTTAATTTGATTGTTTGGGTTTTTTTTTTTTTTGGTTTTTGTCAAATTCAGCTGAGTTTAGGGTTTACTCTGCATTCTGGGGTCATGTCACTCCTGGTGGAAATAAGCAAACAATTTAAAATGTTACTATAATTGGAGGGAGAAAAAAATGTATGCTACCAAGACCAGACAGTCGTATATCCATTTGGTGGAAATAAAAATTGATCAGACTTGAATACGAAATCCAAAGTCAATGACAACAGAAACTATATCCCATCTATATCAAGCTGTACATCAGGGGAAGAGTTGCACTAGTATTACTGTGGGTAAAGGAGGGAGAAGAGAGATGCATGCTGGGAACAGGAGTGGAGGGAGGACAGCACTGGTGGTGGGAATGTCCCTCATTCATTACTACTATGTGACTTAAATCACTGTGAAATATTTGTAATTCAATTCGCCCACAACAAAAAGAAAACAAAAACAAAAACAAAACAACAAAAATGTCATGTATATGTGGGAACTCAATAAACAGCATCCAGTCAGTAGACTCATACTTCAGCTAACATGGTGGTTACTTACTTAGCCATATACTCAGTCCTACTGCATAAAAAAAGATTATATGAGAAAGTTCAACAGCACACACTTCTCAATAAAGCTGATTTAGACCCTACCACAATTGAGTGTGAAACCTGAACCTACTCATGCTACCATTATCCCCCATGTTCTGTAATATAATTATTTTCCAGGAAGATTTGCTAAGCAGCTATGACTACTTGCTAACTTAAGAATCTTACTTTAAGAAGTTTGGATGGTCAGTACCAAAGATATAGTCTCCTATATCTTTGAAACACCTATTTTAGATACAGATTTGATTTCTGTATTAGCAATATTATCACTCATGACTCAAAAATTTTGCTGTTTAACTTTACATTTAATATTGAGCAAGAAATGTTCACGAAATTTGCTGATCCTATAAATTACGCTTATTGCTGACCAGGTTTGAATAATGTCTGAAAACTGATAGATTGGAATCGAAGAGAAAAATAAGTTAAATTGGAGTATGCTCTCCTAGTGAATACAGTATAAGCTTTATTTAATTGTGAACTGTCTGGTGAAGTTTTGTCGAGAGACAGCACAAATGTCGGGGAACCAATGACTGGAAATAGGAATGAATTATTTTATAATTACCTGAACATATTGATTCACTTGAAAGGTTTTTAGAAATTTATGCCTGGGGACCGGGAGATAGCATGGAGATAAGGCATTTGCCTTTCATGCAAAAGGTCATCAGTTCGAA
>PVKC010022231.1:0-17783 GCA_004027635.1 Crocidura indochinensis
TTCTTTCTTTCTTTCTTTCTTTCTTTCTTTCTTTCTTTCTTTCTTTCTTTCTTTCTTTCTTTCTTTCTTTCTTTCTTTCTTTCCTTCTTTCTTTCCTTTCTTTCTTTCTTCTTTCAACAAACTCAAGTTGACTACTTGCAATCGAAATATTCTTCCTCCTGTACTTTAGCTCCTGCCCCTCAATTGGTTATCTTTTAATTTCCTTATGCAGTGTAATAACTTTATATGGATGCAAAAAAGAAATGAGTATTATATATTTTTTATAGATTTGGGTACTTAACTGAATTAATGGTCATAGAATGCTAACTACATTGTTTAGTGAAATTACAGTTCCTATAAAAATTTAGTCTGGACAAGTAGTTTTACATTAGTAAATGTATATCATTTTATATTGATATTGTTTTCCCCATTTGCAAGTCACAAAAGTAACTTATATAGTTAGTTTCATGGAATTATAATGCTCAATCATATTTACAAATGAAGCAGTTATAAGTTTTGTACAACACTAGAAATAAACGACATTAAAATGAAGACCTTTTGTGTTTGGAAATGACACTTTTTCCCGCCTGAAGGACACTTCCTTTATTCAAACCTAAAACTGCTCCAACTTTTGTTTGAAATGTTGACATTTTAAAGTTTCTTCTAACTTAAATTGGCTTCTTTTATTCTTTACCTCTAAAAGGGACCATTAAATTTTTAGAACAAAATTCTCTTTTAACATTACAAATGCAGGATCCTCTGTTAATATATTACATTTACATAATGCTTTGGAACTAGAAGGCTCCCAGAGTGCTTTATAACCTTGTAATACCATAAAAACCTGCACCTCCCCAGGAAATACAATAGCATACTTAACTGAACACTTTGTAGTCATTCCATCTGTAACATACAGAAACATAATCATTTGTCTGACTTGTGTAAGAGCAAAGCCTTGAGTTCTTTAAAATCATTTTCTTTCTTCTCCCTATTAATTTTTTCTTTTAGAGTTAATTAGTACCTTTTCCTGACAAGGTATAAATCAGGAAAATTTTTGCTTAAATTCTTTTATAGGGTTGGCTGCTAACATTGCCTAATATTCCTATTGTTTAATAATTTATTTAAAAATATTGATGGCGTGTTTGCTTTGCAATCAGCTGTTGAATTTTATTAGTTGAATAAAACTGAAAATACTGAATATTTTAGAGAAAAGGTCAAGGTGGTTATACAAAATTTCTGTACTTACCATTTTCTGTATATTCTAGCATTTCTTTGTACAATAAGCCACTACTCTTTATAAAATACAGTAAAAAAAAAGCTTTAAAATTCATTTTAACAACTTGAACTTTAGGAAAACCCCAATTTTACTATTTAGAAAATTACAGCCATATCATCATTAATTATAATTTTATAAATAAGAGGAATTAACATATAACTCTAGAAAGTTTCATTGTAACAAAAGAAGATAATTTTTCTTTAATTATATTATGAAATTTAGAATTGCACGCCAAATGTAAAGACTTGGGAAATGAATTTAGAGTGAAGTGTGAAATACCTGTTTCAGAATCATATATTGTCTTACAATAGGAGTACAACTTCTTCAATCATGTTCCTACTGACCATGATGTGCGATGAACTTCTGTTAGCTTTAAGTTTAGATTGGTCACCTTCAGATATAAGACTTTTTAAAAATTTCAGGCTGAGGGGCCCGGGAGATAGCATGGAGGTAAGGCGTTTGCCTTTCATGCAAAAAGGTCATCAGTTCGAATCCCGGTGCCCCATCTGGTCCCCCATACCTGCCAGGAGCAATTTCTGAGCATGGAGCCAGGAGTAACCCCTGAGCACTGCCGGGTGTGACCCAAAAACCAAAAAAAAAAAAATCTAGAAAAAGCCTATGCATAATTGTTATTTAAAATTAAGTACTTCTATTTATTTAATAAATAAATACATTAATAAATGCATACATATTTAATAAACTATATTCTTTGATTTAGTTAATAAATAATCAAATAAAATTAAAAAAGAATTATTATTTCTAAATACAAACTACAGTCATGTTTTTAAAGTAAAAACCAATTTTATTTGGAAGTCCTGAGGAAGGCATAGGAGTGAATAGAAGAATAAAGAGTAATGCATTGGAGGGAGAGTAACAGAAAAAGTACATATTAGGAGGAAAGATGTGACGAGCATGTACTTGGGCACCATGAACCCAGACAACATATGTGCTGCATCTTACTTTTAAGTATAAAACATAAAATATTAAAAGATATTCTATGCTAATGTGCTATTCTTTTGCAGGGGGCACCACCCAGCAATGTTCAAGGGTACCTCATAACTCTGCACTTAGGAATAACTTTCAGTGTACTTAGGGAATGATATAGGACACTAGAGAATGAGCTCAGGTCAAGCAATCTATCTACTGTATTATTATTTTTGCCTGTAGTATCCATTTCAAAATGTCCACCCTATTCAAAAGAATGCCAGTTTTAAGGCCATTCATTTTAAAAATTCCAAGAAGATCATAAAATATTTCTTAAATTTGTATTGAACCAGAAAAGATCTCAAAGAGGGGCTGGAGAGATAACACAGTGGCAGGGCATTTGCCTTGCCATGTGGCAGACTCAGATGGACCCGGGTTCAATCCCCAGCATCCAATATGATCACCTGAGTCTGCCAGGAGTGATTTCTGAGCACAGAGTCAGGAGTAACTCCTGAGCAGCACTGTATGTGTCCAATGCCCCCTACCCCAAGATCTCAAAGAACTAAACATTCCTGGCATATAAGATAAACATCATGCTCTACAATTTTTAAACTCTACCAGAAAGCTACTATAAGTAAAATAGTATGTTTGGGGGTAAAGATAAACATAAAAGTCACTGGAATAGAGCTGAGATTCCAAGAATAGACATTAAAATATGGCCAGGCAACCAATGACAAATAGCCAACATCATAGATAGGAGAAAATGTCTTTTCAACAAATTCTGTTTAAAAATTTAATTCCATGTGGAAAATATAGCTTCTTAGAACAAGACTATCTTAGAGCAAGACTACCATTGTTCTTTGAACAATGATAGAATTTGCACACTGTCTCACACCATATACAAATATAATGAAAATGGATAGAAGACATGGATTGGATGAAAATTCACAAACTACATCAAAGAAAACAAAAGAAAATATTCTAAAATACTGATTTTCACGATGTGTTCTGGGATTCAACTTCATTGCAAAAGGAAAGAACAAATAAAGTAGATTCATTAAATAAATAAAGCTGCACAGTTTAAAGAACTGTCATTAAAACATATCCTATAACTGTAAGGTAATACTCCTGCACTAGACATTTGGCAAAAATAATATCCATAAGATAGGAAGAACTTACATAGGTCATCAACAAAACCCATCAAAATGTGAGAACTAAATTGATGTATCATTAAGGAAGATATTTAGATGCCTTGTGAAAATGACACATGGAGGATTCAACACAAATAAAATAATAACAGAAAAATATTCCCAAGATTAGTTCATTTTGTTGCAAATGATAAGATTTCCTTTTAAAAAATGTTATTATAACATAGTGTTTACCAAGTTATTCATAAAACATAGTAATTTCGGGCCTTTTAAATGTTCAAACACAGGGACTGGAGAGATAGCACAGCAGAGCCAGGACCAAGGATGGTTTGAATACCGGCATTCTATGTTGTCCCTCATGCCTGCCAGAGGTATATCCCCTGAGCACCTCCAGGTGTGGCCCAAAAACAAGCAAAATGTTCAAACACCCATCCTACTACCAGGTGACCTTCTCTTCACCAATGCCCTCAATTTCCCAATCACCACCAGCTTGCTTGTAGTTACAAACAAATTCACTTCATATTGTTTGTTATAACAAGAGGCACAAAATAATCATTTTTCCACATATTTATTAATTGATTGATTGTTTGACGTCTTTATTTTGGTATAGATATTGAAGTGGATGTCTACTTTTCTATTTTTATATTATTTTACCTTATCTTTCTCCTTTTTGCACTCCTGCATGATATGAATTCAGAACCAAAACTAATGTGTGGTGCTTCTCTTAATTGCTGCAGAGCTCACTGGATATCAAATTTGACGTTTATTTTTGTATTGTTATGGTGTTTCAATTACCTTTTTCATGTCCTTTCTCAAACTGAGGCAGATAGCCACTAGAAGGACTCCACCCATTCTCAGCATATTTTTTAATTAATTATTTTTTATTTTTATTTATTTATGTTTTGCTTAATCTTTACCCCATTCTATTGCCGTTCTCTCCCTCAAACAAAACCACATAACTTGATTTATCTAGGTTAGACTCTCAAATAGAGGGAGAAACAAGGGAGGGCACCTGGACCAAACAGATGTATGATCAGTGATAGTAAGCTGGACAAAGAGGGGACCACCTACTCTAGCAGCCTTGGGGGGGAGGGAAATGTGGGGGATATGGGTTGCAGAAAGGGAACAGGGAAAGGGGGAGGGCAAATCTGGTGGTGGGTATTCCCAGAATTCAATGCTAATATGTACCTAAAATACTAATGTGAAAGATATGAAAGCCACTATGATCAAAATAAAAAAAATTAAATTAAAAATTTTGTTTATTTATTTACTGCTGTTTAGTATTCTTCCACATTAACTTGGAAGAATCAGTTTAAGGTACAGATCATGAACTTGCTCAACTTTTTGTCTGTTGGAAAAAAATGATTTTATCCTTTTTTTATAAGCTATTTTGCCATATATAAACTTTTGACTGTAAGTTTTAATTTTCTTTCAGTTCTTTGAGTGTAACATCCCATACTCCCTTCTGGTTATAAGGTTTCTGTTGAAAAAGATGAGAGTTTAATTTGGGGAAGGAAGACTCTTGTTAGTAGCATGTTTATTTTCTGTTGCTGTTTTCAATATTTACTCATGGTCAATACATTTTGACACTTTAAAAATCAAAGTCATGCAGCTCATGACATGAAGCTCACCACAAAGAGTGATGAGTGCAGTTAGAGAAATAACTACACTGAGAACTATCATAACAATGTGAATGAATGAGGGAAGTAGAAAGCCTGTCTCAAGTACAGGTGTGGGTTGGGGTGGGAGGAGGGAGATCTGGGAAATTGGTAGTGGGAATCTTGCAGTGGTGAAAGGGGATGTTCTTTACGTGATTGTAATCATACAACTACAATCATATTTGTAATCACGGTGTTTAAATAAAGATAATTTAACATAAAAGTGAATTGAAAGCATTATATCCAGGGGCTGGAAAGATAGTATATCAGGTGTGGCACTTGTCTAGTATGTGACCAACCCAAGTTTGATCCCTAATATTCCCATGAATGGTCCTGTTAATACTGCCAGGAGTGAATTCCAGTGTAGAGTCAGGAGTAGCCTCCCTCCTTCAAATCCCCATCTTATAATTTAAGTAATAGGATTACATAATTTTAATATTAATACTATTTTAATATTTAATATTAATATTTTATTTAAATATTGTTGATTATAATTGCTGTACATTATTGCAAACATCCAACACTGACATGTCCATAATTCTCAAACCCATCTCTATGTTACTTCCTGCCCAATTTTCTACCTATATCCCAATGTCATATATGGTACAATGTACCTTTTCTTCCATCCTTCTCCCCACAATGTATTGTGGCATTTACAGTTTTAGTGCATACTATTTCGTCCTTAATAGCATCCACTATGTATGAGACCCTCAACTTCTGTTCTGATGTTACATCCCAACAACTTATTCATTATTCTTATTGGTTGCCCTCAAACCGGGCACTCTTAGGTCTGTATTATAGTACTTGAGATTTATTATATATTAATATTATTCACCCTTATGAATAAAATCATCCTGTATTTATCTTTCTTTCTCTGGTTTATTTTGCTCAGCATAGTGAAATTTCAGTTTTATCCAAGTTGCTGTGAATTGCATGGCTTTAAATTTTCTAATGGCTTTATAGTTTGTATGACACTTCAATTTTGATTATAATAGTCATTTGGTGTAGATTTCTTTGAGTTTACAGAATTTGGAAATTCTAGGGTCTCTCAAATCTTGAATATCTTTCCCTTCACAGATTTATGAAGTGTTAAACCATTTTTTATTTGAATACGTTTTCTGCTGTATCTTTTATTCACCTCTGAGACTTAATAATGTAAATATTACTCTTTTTAATGTGAGTAAATTAAGCTTTCCATTTTGTATTTTAATATTTTATTGACTTCAATGAATAATTTCAAAATGTCTTTCTTTGAGTTTTCTGATACCTCTTTTTGAGCAATCTTTTATTGAATATCCTTAGTCAGGTTTTTAATACAATTATTATACAAGTTTACTTGTTTATACTACTTATTGTCCAGTTTCATATTTCTTGTGTTTTTTAAAGGATGTTTAATCTTATTTAAATATTTATTTTAATATTCATCATTTTCATGAACTTATTTGTATTCATTTACATTTATTTTGGGCACCAAGTTTTGGTTTTGGGGGCCACATCTGTAGTGTTCAGGGTTTACTTTTGCATATAGATCTATGTTCAGGATCAATTCAGGAAGTGTCTGAAGGAACCATATTTGACCTCAGGGATTTAACTCAGGTCAGCCACAAGCATGGCAAGTACCCCTGCACTATACTATTCCTCTGGCCTCATAGGGACCATGGTTTATAATACTGTTTAATAATGCAGTTTTATCATTACAAAATCCAGCCCTACTCTTTCCCCGAGGGTCCACTCCCATCCATCATTTTCCCAATGTTTTTCATAGCCTAAATCTCCTCATCTTCTCAAAATTTCTACTGAAGACAAGTCTTCTGTTTCTGTTGCCTTTGGGCATTTACTATATCCCATTTTGTTTCTTTATAACTGATATGTGAAATAAATCAAATCATGGTTTTATTTTGAATTCTTTCTTAGATAATTAAAAAATATTTTTTCACCCTAGAATTAGTTCCTGAAGATATATTTTGCCTCTTTGGGCTATCTACTGTTATTTTTTAATGCTCCTTGCCTTTTATGTTATATCTGCAGTATTTGACATATAAGCAAATTCTCCAGCATTTTTTTCTTTAAAAGTTATATTATTTGGGGCTGGTGAGGTGGCGCTAGAGGTAAGGTGTCTGCCTTGCAAGTGCTAGCCAAGGAAGGACTGTGGTTCCATCCCCCAGTGTCCCATATGGTCCTCTCAAGTCAGGGGCAATTTCTGAGCGCTTAGCCAGGAGTAACCCCTGAGCATCAAATGGGTGTGGTTAAAAAAAAGTTATTTTGAGTTACTCTGTTCTACAGTAGGGTTTCTTAATTAAATAATTCAAGCACCACATCCAAAATATAGTAGAGTATCTAAATGTCCTCTCCCCATTTTATTCACACCCTGTATTAAGATCTTAACTGAAAGCCAGTGTTGGAGGGACACACTTTCATCTAGACATTTTGCCTATCTAGATAATCTTGAGCTTCTCAACATTTTTTGTTTATCTTCTCCAGACATACTAAATTCCTTGGTAAAGGATTTTCAATTTTTCTATTCAGTAGTCATAATCTCTTAATACCTAGAGTCTCTAGACTGGGGATCTACTAGACATGGAACAACATTTTCAACTTCACTTTGTTTTTAGCAATCTTCAGACATCTAAGAGATACAAAGTCACATAAACTCTGAGATAGGTAAGACTGAGTCCAGTTCCCTGGGGAGTGATCAATAAGTTTAAATGTTGGTTATGTGATTAATTCTTATCTTTCCCTTTCCCAAGCCAAACCAGGACCTAAGAGCTTTCCTAATCAGAGACAAGGGCCATGACTAGTAATAACATAGTCTCTCACAATTTTTAGTTTTTTCTAATCATTTAGTTATATACAGGGTAGCTTTGTAGACCTTTTTGCCAAGGTACTTGTCACTGCTCCCAAATTAGTTTAAATCCTTACTATGCCCTTTTTCATTATATAATGTTCTGACAGTTACATACTCTTCTTACTTTTACACATGGGATTATATTCTTTCTTAAACATGAAATAATTTGTAATGTACTTGAGCTTCAATTTTTGGTCTTTACTCAAACAACTGTCTATGAGCCATGGTGTTGATGAGGTGACCTTAGGTAATATTCTGATTTAAATTTCATAACTTCTGTGAGGCAGGGCCAGGCTTTGACAATAGTTTTATCCATATTGATTATATTTTTGCCATAATTCAAACATTCAGATAGAGTAGGATTGTATGGGTAAATAACAATTTGAAACTTCAAAAAGAGCTGATGCTGAAAGTATTATTTAAATTAAATATTTTCCTTGATGTTAATTGACTGAGGACCATTAAATATTATACAAGTAGTATGCAATTTTATCCAGAAATTGAATCAATTTTCTATTTATTTGAGTTTTGTACCGAGATAATTTATTGTGGTTTGTTCAGGATTGCTAAGTAGTTGTGATTCAAGTAATTACTCAGAATTTTATTATTTATGTGGACACTATTTTAGTTATGTTATTGGCTATACGGAATGATATTGTATCATCAGGTTGATACAATTAACATTTAGTATTTGTTTATCTTAGGTTTCTTAGATATTAATTTTCATTTTAATATTGATATGTCATTGAAATGATTAATAATACTTATAAAATTGAATATTAATATATTTTCAACCTCATTTTAATACATAAGAAAATTAAAAGTTTTCTATAGAAACAATTGTGTGTTTGATCTGGTTTCACATGATTGAAATTTTTATTTTGATATCTTCAAAGTAATATTCAGAAGTACAAGTTAGTCAACTTCATTATAGAACACCAATCTCACTTAGCTTATTGCGTCTGAATTGTTTATAGCAACGCTATTAAATGTTCTACTTCATTCAGGTCTTAGCATCTAAATATATCCTATTGTATGCAGCACCTTTTACATGACTACTGGTCTAATAAATAAGGAATTTAAGATATTAATTCTTTGTCATCTACCACATATTTTTTTGATACACTGTTACTTGCAATACTGTCAATGATAGAACATTCGAGCATCACACTTTACAGCAGTGTTTGCTTCATTCCACCATTGTCTAAGGGTACTCTTTCATTTTCTTACTATGAGACCAGCTCTGTAAGCCAATTCTCATGTTCTGCTATATTTTAAATGAAAATCAGTTTTTATACTAGTTCCTCTCTCCCCATCCCTTTCATGCGTTCTACATTACTTTATATAACTTCTTTAAGTGGATATCAATATTTTTGAAGCTATTTACATAGAAGACCTAAAACAAGAAGAGTTTCTTATTTATACTTAGTTTTAATAATTTTTATTGTGATCAAAGTAAATTACAAGTCTTTCATATATTATTTAAGGTACATGGTGACAAAGATTTAGAGCCATTATCACCTCCAGTGTTGTCCTCCCTCCAGCCCTGTTCCTAGCATGCATCCCATACCTCTTCCTTTGCCCTTGGACTGCTATGTAAGAGGTCTCCTTTGTATATAGCTTGCTGTAGATTGAGTATCTATTCTGGTGTCATTGACTTGGGTTTGGTGCTTAAGTCTGATCGTTATTTATTCTGAAATGCCATTATGGTAGGAGTGATATAACAGTTTTATATTGGTTTCATTCATAACTTTCCATCTGAAATATGCTATGCTTTTTTTAATATGTCATTTTATTCCTGTTAATTTAATTAAACTGCCATTTACTCTTTTATCAATGGCTTGTATATACTTGTTCATTGTATACAGGTTTCTAATTATTTTAATACAGGTTTTACCATAAAATTTTACATATCAATCAAAATGGGCATGACTTTTTCTCAGATATTGCAACAATATTCTCTAATATTTTCATTCATAGTAACCCTTTTCCTTAATTTTTTTCAAATAAAACTACTTTTTAAGAGGTTAATAATCCTAAATTTATGTCATCATTAGATTTTAAAATTCATCTTGGCTAGTATAAGTTGAAGAATTGGTAAAGATTTGCATAATATTTTATAGTTTTTCATTAAAATTTTAAAGTCACTTCTTCATATTTCTTCCTTTTTTTCTGTCATATTAAATTTATCATATGAATATTTTCACCTAGCTTAAGAAGCCCAAGTATTTGTAAACGTTTCAATCACATCATTTTCTATGAGTAAAAAGCATACAATTAAAGGTTGACTTAGTTTTACTATCTAACAAATCCAAAGCTTCAGATAGTCTCGGCATTTAAAGGATCAAATACTCATCCTGCCTTTTTTCTTTGGTTTTTGGTTATATTGTGGTGTGTTCAGAGCTTATTATGGTCCTGTGTTCAGAGATAACTTTTGGTAGAGCTCCAGGGTACCATATATGGTACCAGGGATTAAACTTAGGTCAGTTGCATGCAAGACAAAAATTCTATCTGAACTCTCACTTTGGTCTTAAATTTTCCTTTTTTCATATGTGTTTAACTCTCATCTTTATTCAGCCTTACAGATAGATTAAGTGATCCTCCAAATCACATTTTTATAAAAGTTGCGACCATCTTATGCAAGGCAAGATGCATAATAATCTGTATTTAGTCTGAATAATACTAAACATGATTTTCTATTCAACTATATCCAGCATAAGGGAAATAACTCTTGCATATAAACCCATTTCACTTATTTTTCCTTTTCCTTTTTAAAATTTCATTTTATTAAAACCATTGTGGTTTTCAAAGTCCTTCATAGTTGAGTTTCATATGTACAATGAATCAGGGACAATCCTATAACCAGTGTCCACTTCCCTTTGCCAATGTTCCCAAAGCCATTTCACTTATTTGTTTTACAATTTTTTAACTTCAATCAGCATGGGATGCAGTTACAAAGTTGTTCATGATTGAGTTTCAGTCATACAGTGCCCAAACCCATCCCTTCACCAGTGCACATTTCCAGCTTTGATGTTTCAAGTTCCCTTTTGTCCTCAACTCTGCCTTTCTACTTCCCTGTCTCTATGGCAGAAATTTTTCTTCTCTCTCTCCTTTTTACTTTTAGACATAGTGGTTTGTAATATTGTTACAGAAGGAATATCAGACATGTTATTTTATCTACTTTCAGCACCCATTTCTTGTCCAGGTTATCATTTCCAACTATCATGGTAATAGTGGTCTCTTCTGTGTCCTAACTGCACTTCCATATTATGTGAAGCAAGCTTCCTAATATGGACTGGCCCTCCTGATCTTTGCCTCTTTTGTCTTTGAGTATTATTATTATACTATTATCATACTATCTTATTTTTCATTCCACAAATGATTGAAATAATTCTGTGTAATTTCTCTTCCTCTAAACATTTCACTCAGCATAATACTTCCATTCCATCCATGTATAAGAAAAGTAAATAACTTCATTTTTCTAGTAGCTGCATAGTATTCCATTGTGTGGATTTGCCGTATTTTTTAATCTACTCATCTTTTCTCAAGCACATGGGTTGTTTCCACATTCTGGTTTTTGTGAATAGTGCTATAATGAACAGAAGAGTACAAATGACTTTCGTGATTGTTATTTTATTTAGTTTTTTTAATGAACTAATTAATAGTTATTTTTGAACCATACCTGATGATGTTTGGTGAATATAACAATTTCTGTTGTTGGATGTTTTTCTTTTTTTTTTTTTTTTGTGGTTTTTGGGTCACACCCGGCAGTGTTCAGGGGTTACTCCTGGCTCCATGCTCAGAAATTGCTCCTGGCAGGCACGGGTGATAATATGGGACACCGAGATTCGAACCGATGACCTTTTGCATGAAAGGCAAACGCCTTACCTCCATGCTATCTCCCGGGCCCCGGATGTTTTTCGTAGTAGTCTCAAGGAACCATATTAATTCAAGGGACATTATTAAGGCTTTCTATATTCAAAGGTTAGCTTTGCTTCTATTGAGGTAACTGAGCTATCTCCTAAAAACATGGTTTAGAAGAGATTATCTATTTTTTATATCTCTTCACAGATACATTACTGTTTTTTATGATTTTTGTCAGTGATATTTCCCTGGCTCTCTCTATATATTTCACATATATATAGCATAGTATATGCAGGATATATATTTAATTATAGTCAATCCTAAACCATTGTCATGTTTACGAGCCATATTCTAATCAAAACAATTATCTACCGGTACTTGATTTCCTTTGATGTGCTTTCTATTACTAACAAAATATTGTAGACGTGGTACTTTCATTTTTTCAAAATAGACAAAGTAAAAAACACTCATAGCTTAATTTCCTTGTTTCTAAAATGTTTTAAGTTTTTAATTTATGGTGTTAATTCTTTTGTTTCATTACTTACCGCATACATATTTTGCTGATTTTTTTTCCATCACTGATAGCAGAATTTGAATTTGCATGATCTTCAACCAAAAATGATCCTTAGGTCACACTTTGCCATCAAAGGTTCAATTCTCCTACTTAACATCTAACTTTTTCTCCTCAGTCTTATATATTTAAATTATAACATTAAGGGATTTTTCAATATTTAATCTAATGAGATAATTGCATCAATCACACTGGTCAAAGACTAAAGGAATTCTACATAGTACATTCATATATGTTTCTGATAAGGGCAAAAAAATCTATATCTTATAATAGCCAAAAGAAAGATTACCCTTCTGATAACTTTGATATTATCTTTTGTTCCTTTTGAAACTGACTTGAGCTAATTATGAGAATGCTATTTGCTAGAGGTAAAGTGCATTACATTTACATTCCTGTAGAGTTGTAGTCATAATTAAAAGTCAGCCATTCTTGAACATGATACTGGTTTGAATTAAGACTCCAGAGAACTGATGTTGAAAATATTACATTAAATAAAAGTGAAATATTTGTAAATATATCTCTTCTTAGATGGGAGTGCAAAAATTAGTAACAGTAAAAAAAAACGAAACATTTTTTTTGGTAGCAGTTCCCTTGAGAATAACAAGGTAATAGTGTTAAGGTGTTTTTATTTCACTAGATCTCAGTATTTTTGTTCATATAATTCTGAAAAATGTACGTATAGGCTTTGGAAGTACATGTCTTGGGAGTGGTAGGGGAGTGAATGGTAGGAGTTCAGGATTGCTTCCAGCCAATCTGTACTTTCAGAAGTGCTCCTATACCTACTTTATATATCCTACTTGCCTGTCTAGTGTTGTTTCTCTGGTGGAAATGGTGAGGATTGTGCTAGGTAGGATCTATAATTGTATACAATACATCAATCTGATGTCCTGAGTTTTTATTTTCTTCTGACACAGAAAGTCTGAATTCTAAGCACATACTGTGCTACAGTTTGAAATTTCTTTTTTCTTTCTGTCGAACGGCCCAATAATCTACATCAATAATTTTAATAGGAACACCAATTTTCCACTTTAATTTTGTGATATGGAAGCATACTCTGAAGACTTGAAAAGGCAGAACCAGAATATTATTCCCCATTGTATTTCTCTGCTCAATTAATACTTGAGACTTTTCAGAAAAGCAAATCAACAGCTTGCCTCTTACATGTATGTCAAGCAATTTATCCTTTGAGGGTTTCTTCCTTACCATTAAAGGTAGTGGTTAAGTGGGTCCCAGAGGGCATCACAGCTGGAGGCTAAGTATTTTTTCCAACTAGGATGAGTGAAGTGTCAGTGAAGTAAACAAAAGAGGAAATTGGGAAGAAAAAAAAGCATTTGTAACATGTTGGAAAACTTAAAATAAAATACCAACCACTGCTTTTATAAAGGTAGGTGCTGAATAAAACCAAAGATCACCGTGTTTCTCATGAGATCCTTGGAGTGACTTGCTCATTCAGAAAACATTTAACATCTATTGACTATTAAAGGAGTTGAAAATTGTGCACACTCAAAAAAAAAAAAAAGAAAAGCCTTCAGTGATTTTTCTTTTAGTATATATATATGGTAATGAGAATGATAGTAAGTTAGACCACACATACCTTTATATGAATTGACAAGAGAAGATATGGCAGCAGGATTCATAGTATTGTTCATTTCATAAAATAACCACATATTCAGAAATATTCAATATTTATTTAATTAAAGAACCATGACTTAATAAGTTATTCATATTTGGGGGTTTGGGCATATACTATTGATACCAGTCCTACCACCTGTATCAACTTCCTCCACATTTTTTCTCATGATCCCTCCATCCCCTTCCATCTGCCACCTTAATAATCACATTTCAAAATTCTGAGGTTGTAGATTTATCTTTTGTTTTCAAGGTTGATGGTCTATGAGTATTTACAGCTATACTACTCTCTCATATACATTTAGATCATCAATTAAAATAATCTGCTTTAATGAAAAAAAACCAGATTCCATACTAGACTTTTTAAAATGAGCATTTTCTTTTTTTATTATATTAATAATTTTTATTTTGACCAAAGTGGATTACAAATCATTCACAGCAGTACTTCAGGGACATAGTGACATTGAAACAGGGACATTCCCACCACCAATGTAGTCCTCCCTCACCCCTGATCCCAGCCTGCATCCTACATCTCGCCCCTCCTTTGCCTCCAGGTGTTTATTGTTCCGAATAAATTTCAGGAGTGTTTGATCCACTTCTTTAAAGAATGTCATGGGTATCTTTAAAGGGATCACATTAAATCTGTACAATGCTTTGGGGAGTATAGCCATTTTTGTGTGTTAATCCTGCCAATCCATGAACAGGGTATGTGTTTCCATTTCCTTGTCTCCTCTCTTACTTCTTGAAGCAGGGTTTTCTTTGTATAGGTCTTTCATGTCTTTAGTCAAGTTGACTTCAAGATATTTGAGTTAGTGTGACACTAATGTGAATGGGGTTGTTTTCTTAATGTACATTTCTTCCCTCTCATTATTAGTGTATAAAAAGACCATTGAGTTTTGTTTGTTAATCATATAGACTTCCACTTTTTTCACTATATGAATATATGAATATATTCCACTATATAATATGAATGGATTGTTTCCAGAAGCTTTTTGGTAGAGTCTTTAGGGTTTTCTAAATATAGTATCATATAATCTGCAAACAGTAAGATCTTGACTTATTTCTTTCCTATCTGGATGCCCTTGATAAATTTTTCTTGCCTAATAACTATAGCAAGTACTTCCAATTTTATTTTAATATCTTTTAAAAATTCTAGGACTTGAGAATAGAATATGTCAGGATTAAACTAAAGGGAAAGAACATAGACTACATGACATTAGGGTAGATATCAATGAGAAAGATTATGGCAGTCAAAGCCATAGTATTTACATGCTGATTTTCTAAGTTTAAAATTAAATTTAAAAATTCTAACATAAATTCTAAAACAAATTATCTTGGATCATTTTATGAAGGACACTTATTTTTTTTCCCAATGAACAATTGTGATATGTTCTTGCTGAATGAATAAATATGAGGAACCTATCAAAGTTAGCAATTGAGACTTTTTAAAAATAATCTATGTGCTAAAGTATTTGTATTTCTTAGTACTGTGAGTCAAGAATCTACTCTCTGCTTTGGACAGGTTGGACACAAGTTTTTGCAATATGATTCATAGTCTATGTTCTCTTTACCCTGTAGTCTTTACCTTCCCTTATCTTTCTTTAATTTTGTAGCATCTTCTTTATATCAACTACTTTTCCTCTCAGTTTTCTTAAGTTTGTTCACAGTTTATTTGCTGTTATCTTTTCTATTATATTCTTCTCTTATTTCCTCAAACTTCCTCATTTTCTCTGTCATTTCTCTTTTTTTGTCTCTCCTCTTCTACCTCATTCTTTCAGTATTTTTTTTATCACATCTCATTTTCCTATCTTCCTATTTCTTGAATGAGGCATGATTCTTCCCTTCAGTAGCCAATTCCTTTTTTTATCCACTAAGTGTGACTCTTTCCTATCTTAGCTTTTCAAGATGCAACAGCAGTAGCAGCAGAAAATGGGGGTAATTGTAAATGTAAACAAACCTTAAAGAATTATCAATTTCTCATAAATTAAAAGCTATTTAAAGATTGTGCTTCCAATATAAAAATATTAACCATTTCTCTAGTTGATAAAAGCATGTTTACTGGTATATTATTAGTAATTATGGCAAAGGAGAAAAGCAGATAGTTGAATATTCCACTGGGTAATTGAGATTCAGATATGTTGATTTCTGATTAATTGACTTGGAATCACTCTGATTTAAAAGCAATAAAGCATAAAGTGCCCCCAATGAATTCAAGAAAACAGTCAATGTAAATACATTTGTTGTTCAAAATTAGTTCTTGAGTACTGGGGGGTCACTGTAGTTGGAGGTAGCAAGAGAAAATACAGAAACTGGAAAATAACTTTCTTAAATTATTTTTATTTTATTATTTCCTTAAGAATCAGAGAAAATAGAACAGAGTATCTTAGTTAATATATTTTAACATAAACTATTACATTAGCATATGACAAACCAAAAATAGAGCTGATTCTTAATTTAGGAAGATTTTTAAGAGGTCCTATTTTGAAATATTGCTATAAATAAAAGAGTTCTCTTGTCCCTGAATATGTTGAACTTTATTTTTTTAGACTTCTAGAAAGGTGCCTTAAATCTATTTAAGTGCATTGGGGGGGGGCACGGAGTGCTTAATAAATGATACTAATAGGAACTTTGAAATGTCAAAGAATTTTGGTAATTTGAGAATTCTTAAATAAGTCAATGACAATAACAATGAATTCTAAGTTAGTAAAATATGGTAAGAAACTATAGTAAATCTGCTGCTTACCTTGCATTTAGTCGACCTACTTGCATTCAATTCCCCAGTTTTGTACTGCCAGGAGTGATCCCAGAGAGTGGGATCTCAGAGATCCCAGATCCCAGGGCCCAACAAACAAATGGCAACACAAAAGCGTGTAATTAGAAGCCAGTTTGGAAATATTTTTAGCTGGTTCTCTAGTATCTTTTAATTGACCAGTCTCATGCCCAATGCTTTCGAGAACAAAATAGCCTCTTTCTTTTTCCCTTAATCAAAATATATGACTTATCTTGAAAGGATACACAAATCTTACTTTATTCATAAATAGTTCACAATTGGTCTGAAGAGATCTTTCCTATTCTGAATACTAATATTAATCATCATATGTATTGATATGACTGATAATAATATATTATTTTATGACATGCAATCACATCATGTCATTTAATATTTATATTTGTAAGAAATATGTAAGTTTTCATATCTTATCTTTGAAATTAGAATGCAATTATCTGAAGAAAAAAGAAGTGTTTTTTTTAAATTCTTGTTTTCTTTCTTTCATCGCACAACATAGTTAGTTGAAAGCAGTATTTGCCTTAAACACATGCAGATTTAAGTGAATGGTTAAACAAATTGCTACTGAGTGCATTTACTGATCATATTGTGTTTAATCTGACTTCTTATTCCCATGCTGAGCTCTCAAAAGCAGATATTTAATGTGGTAATTCCAATTGATTTAAAGGAGAACGAAAGTACTGAAAACGGAAAACTGCTGGCATTTTATTATAGCATGGAATAAGTTTATAGACTTTGAGATAGTAGTATTTATTTCAAAACGCATATTATTTCACACTATTTTGCTAATTACTGGTGGGACATTGGATTATTGAACTGAAGAGTTCATAATCCTCTCATAATTTCTTAGCACAATGTGTGGAATTCAGCATTACATAACTGAAATTTTGATTTATATTGCCACTTCTTTTTTTTTTAACTTTTTAATTTTTTATTATGAGAACAGAGATGCAAAGAGGAAAGGGTAAAGTTACAGTGGAAGGACAATCACGCATAAACAGAATTCTCAGTTGTCCCATTGATGATATCTCAGTCTTGAACTTTCAGCAATGAACAAGAAAAACAAAACAGAGCCCATGTACAATTACTTTGTCCCCCAAATCT
>PVKC010022232.1:0-17682 GCA_004027635.1 Crocidura indochinensis
GCTCAGGGCACTTATTAAGTATAAACATATGACACACTGACTTTGGTCTCTATATAAAAAACTTTTCCCATTCAAGGAAAATTTCTATTAGGGGAAATATTTGTTTAGTGAATAAAGTGTCAGCAATAGGAACATTTCTATTCACCTGCTCTTTACCATTGCTTCAGAGAAAGGTAGCTGGGAGGTTTGGGCAAGTAAGAAGGGAGGAACAAGTTACCATATTTATAGGTGACTAATGCTTTCCAAAGGAAATGGAAGATTTGCTGTTATTACTACTTTGCAAAGCTCTATTTTCCCACTTAGGGGCTAGCCCTCCAATTTTGTAATTTGAAAAAATAACCAAAATCAAGTGCCACATTGGAGGCAGTCCCCAGTTTCAGGGGCTATTTTTAGGACTCATAACATAGTCTCAGCAATGAGAGACTTCTCTGGCTCAGAACTATTGCTGGTTTTTCTTACTCATGTTGGTTTCTCACGCTCTTTCTAGACTGAGCTCATATTCTTCCCCTCAACCCTCCTATGGTGCCTCCCTATTTGACCATCCAAAGGAACACATGCCTAAGAGCTGACACATAGTCACTTCCCTTAAAAATCTCCATGGATATTTGAACTTTGTGGACATTATTGATAGTAACCTCTGGCTGTGGACCCCAGAGATGGTATACAGTTGGTAATGGGAGGGAACAGAATTTGAACTTACCTACCTGTCCAGGGAATGAACCAAGGGGAGTCAGAAAAAATTCAGCAAAATACGTTCATAAACAATTGTGTTTGATTCTTTCTGCCAAAAGTGAGACTTGATTGGCTAAATGTTGATTTAATACTTTGTTATACAAATTGTAAGCCATTCCAGTTTCCCATGACAGTCCACCCATTTACTTTCCTGTCACTGCCTATCTACCCCCTTTCTTCCACAGGTTTCTTTGACCTCACTGTAATAGCCAATTCAGGCAAAGAAACTTCAAACTCAAAAGAGGAGGTCAACCCTTTTCCCATGCTCACCCTTGCCATTTAATGGTTTATTTTGCCCTTATTAATTGCTGTTGCCTATATACCTGGCCATGAGAAAACAGTAAACTGAGTAAACAGAGAACTCAGTTGGGAAATAGGTGACCTGGTTTAAGTTTCAGTCCTAGCTCTTACGTGCCTGCCCAAAGTTGTTGAACCCACTGAACTTTCAGGTTTCCCACACCAAATGATCTCTAAGTAAACTTCCACCCTTCAAACCTCTGTAATTTTTTTGCAGATTGAAACTGTCAGTGGTTGGCTAAAATCAATTATCCTGAATTACCACATAAGTCATCAGTTGGTGTTTTTGTTTTGGTCCTCTTTAACAGATACTCTTCAGTCAGAATTGTCTTTCTTACAACTGTAAACATTTCACTCTTCTGCCGAAAGCTTTTTCACAGAAAAGACCTCTTTTTTAAAGTCAAAACTTACTGTTGTGAATTTGAATAAATTCTTTACCAATTCTTCAATTCAGCTGAGTTCTCAGCTGCTTCTTCCTTGTAGGTACTGCTCTGACTACCTGTTAGTTTTTATCGTGTCTGATAATACACATTTCTTGGGTTACAGCTGAGACATTATGCTCTTGAAAGGAGAGTCCTCAGCATCCACTAGCATTCTGTCTTTTTCTCTATTGAAGCTCAGCACTCTGTCTTTCCTTAGCTTTCGTATTTCCCTCTCCCCAGAAGGTCCTAAATGTTTGCAAGCATTGCATCTCATACAATATGGAATCCTCAAATCTTAGCAAGTTCCTGGTGCCAATGAACTGCAGAATGGATATATGATGTCCTTGCACCTGATTCTCATAAGGTTATTTCTCCTTTTCTAACATTCTTGGTCTCAAAATAAATGGTTATATATCTTATGTCAGGTTCTCTAGGCCACTGCTTCTCATCTTATGATCACAGTATTTCCTTTCAGAAATTCTTGTGAGTGTAGGTATGGTTTTCTTTTTTTTTTAACCTTCTTGGCCTCTGAAGATAAAATGTAAGACAGTTTGATGATAACTATCCAAATTCTTAGCTAAAACATTAGTTAAAACGTCAAAAATTACCATACACGTTGAATTCAGATGTGACCCTCGGAAAGACTAGCTTAAAGTTGACCAGTAAACAGAAAGGGAAACTTCTTGTGTCTAACCAGTCAATGTTTTCCTGATTCTAAAACAAAAAGAAAAGCTGTACATATGCTCTTCCACCACCGCTAGGGCGCAGATAGTCTCGTCTTTATCTTTAGGAGTTTATTTCTTCTGGTTAAGTCACATCACCTGAATAATTTATTCTCATGCTATTCATAGATATTGACAACCTTTTTTGGGCAAAGTATCATCTCAAAATCTTTGTCAACACAGAACTCCAGATATTATCTACCAGTAGGTAACTGACTCCAGCCTTATGCTCTAGAAATGCCTTTAAAAAATACAAAGGAGAATAGCATAAACTACTGGAGATTTATTGAGCAAGTGCTTTATAGGAGATGCAAGAAAAATGATAACCAGAGTATGAGAGGTGCAAGAGAGGAAGCAGCAGGAATAATATAAGGGAAGAAGAGGCTAGAAAGGAACCACTGTTTGAGTACAAAAGATACTGGCACTGAGACCAGGTTGGTGAAGTCTTCCCAGGACCTTTGGTCTGTGTTCCATTTCTGACTTCCATCACTGGAAGCTCACTATACTAAATAAACTACCCCAAACCTCAGTCACATAAGGGTTGAGATTACTCAGATCTTCATATATGAACAGCATATACAAATTTAGAATAAAGGAGGCATATCATTATGAACTTCCAATGACATGGCCTTTATTCTTTAAAGAACAGTATGGCAGTGGAAAAGGCTAGGAAATAAAAGGGGTTTTCCAGCGGTTGAGGGAAGGCCAAGTGCTTTCCCTTGATTACAGATCATTGAGCAGTATTTCTGAGAATTAGTGCTGCCAGCTGGCTAAAGATTAGGTCAAGACCTTAATTTTTCTCCCACACCTGCTTGAGACTGTTTTTTTAGGCCCCAAGGCAATTCCTAAATGTCTTCTAGGAACTCTAGGACCCAACGTTAATGCAAATCAACCTACAATGGTAGAAACAACAGGAAAGAATCAAACTTAAAATATATTCCCTGTCAAATGACCTTTTAGTAAAATATATTTAGATGTCTCTTATTATTCCACCATTCAAATATTTAAATGTCTGGACCATTGAGATATTATAGCAGGTAGGGCATTTGCCCCATATACCTCCCCGCAACATCACCAGGAGTGATCCTGAGTGCAGAGCCAGAAGTAAGAATAAGCACTTCCAGGTGTGACCCCCAAAACAAAACCCCAAATCAAATATTTTAATTTCAGCTGTAACTAAAAATCAATATTTCCTTGGGGAAGATAACAGGTGTAGCTTTATAATTTTTTTATGAGAGAAAGAGAAGAAACTCATGTTTGTATATTTGGGAGCACTTCCGGAGCTTTCCATAAGTAATAAAGTGATTACTTCTTGCCTAAAATGTTGGAAGATGGTTAAGTACCTGCTGCTAACTGAAGATAAAGATACTCATAAAAAGCAGTGTATTTCTTCTGGAATAGCCTTCAGGTATTTCTTGACTTATAAATTTAGTAGGTTTTCTTTCTACAGTTCTTACTTGAGGATATAAGAAAGACAAGCAATGATCAACAAACAGAGTCCTTTCTTCTTTGGCAGATAGGAATGTGGCCTCTACATAATTTCAACTAAGGACAAGAGTAATATAAAAGTATGCTATAGGAGGGGAAAAAAGGCAAATCACGATGTCAGGATGTCCTGGCTACCAACAGTACTTCTATGTCTCTCTCTCTTTTTTTTTTTCTTTTTTTTTGGTTTTTGGGCCACACCTGGAGACGCTCAGGGGTTACTCCTGGCTATACGCTCAGAAATTGCTCCTGGCTTAGAGGACCATATGGGATGCCAGAGGATAGAATTGTGGTCTGTCCTAGCTAGCATGGGCAAGGCAGATGCCTTACCGCTTGCATCACTGCTCCGGTCCCAGTACTTCTATCTTTATACTTCTCCTCCAATAGACTTCCTTACAGATGAAATTTATCACATGAAACTTACCCATATTTGACTTAAACTGTGCTCCTTAGATGCCCACGAATCTATAGTGCCTTTCTATTACTACCAGGCCGGTTCAGACTTATTTGTCTTTGATTTGTAATATGTTATCTTTGATGCTTATCGCATGCCGCTTGATCCTCCTAATACACAAGCAACACACACACACACACACACACCATCCACACTCATACCAAGCATATATTCCTCCAATATGCCAAGGCTGTGTTTTTTATTCTCTTTGGTAGTCAGCATGCTTGCCCTCACCGTCATGCTTTCTGTTTATACCTCAACTCTATGTGGAATGTGTCTTGCCTCCTTGCATCCATCTTATTAGTAGCTGTTGGAATCTTCTCAGATCATGCCTCCAAATATTCCTCTCACTAATTTCTTCCATTCAATTCATTCATATTTATTTACTGTGCCATGGAGTCCAACATTTATAGTGTATATTTGCAAGTTGAAGGAGGGTGGGCAGAGAATACAGCTTAATAGTCTCTGTATTATTCATTCCATGAACCCATGAAAGTGCTCTATTGACAGATGGTTAGTGCATGGGGGTATAAGGTCCACCATCAAACATTTCCATGTTCTCCCACTCTTTCAGTTTTGTCAATTCTTCATAATCATCAGCTTTCTCACATCTTTCACATCTTTAACACTTGTTAAATACATAATAAAAATATAGACCTTTAGAGAAATTATAAAACAACCAAGACTAACTGCCCTCTTGCTTATGGGAAATGACTTGGAAAAGGTGATTCATGTATGTTGAATGTCCCTTCTTGAATAAATGGATATAGTTGTTAAACTCTTCTACCATATTATGTACTTATTGATATACTTGGTCAATTATATCATATTTATATATTTGTTTTTTGGGGGGTTTGCAGCTGCCATTCCTCTTTCATCCTTGCTCTTCAATGTTCTCAACTCTTGGTAGCCTCATGTCTCTATCCTATTTCCATTCTCATTCCTGAATCCCAAAGAAACTGAGTCACACTACAGTTACTATGGTAACTGAGACTGAAGAGTGTTAGAGTATCCATGTCAGCATATTCCTATGACCAGATATATGCTCAGAATCGAGGCACTAGGATTCTGGGCTTTGGTTCTAGATGCTGGTTTGATTGCTGCTTTTTTGACAATCACATCAAAATTGTGCTCCATCAAAACTAAAAAAAAAAATAAGATAGCACAGAAGTTAAGGCAATTGTCATACATGCAGCTGTTTGATCCCCAATTTGGTCCCCAGTACCTTATATAGTATCCTGAACCCTGCCAGAAGTAATGATTCCTGAGAGTTAACACTGTTGTTTGTGGCACAAAAGCAAAAAATTGTGTTTAAGAGCCATCTCCAAGGGACAATAGCTTTCTCCTGCTAGACTTGGGCTAAGAAGGGTACAGTCAAAACAGAATCTTCAGATAAGAAACATGACACATTTAGATGGAGCAAATGTGGAATGAAAAGGAAATGGCCTGAAACTGAGGACAGTACAGTCAAGAGGGGACTTCCGGGAGTATCTCCATCAAAGCAATAGTTGTATGGCAAAAAACTACTATGCTTCTTAAAGGCTCTGCATTACTAGGAAAAAGCTAGAGAAATATTCTGGCGGATAAGCAATAGCTTTTTATTCTTTAATCAAGATTGTTCTAGAACATACAGACTGGCTTGAACCTACAAAAGAGGTAATTTCAGACCCACATGCAACCATTTTTTTAAATTTTAGACTGCTGGTAGTGTGTCTCTCCCTTCAACAAAGAAGTGTGGCATCTAGGGGCACGTTATTTTCCAATCTACCTTTTTTTTTTTTTTTTGGTTTTTGGGCCACACCCGGCAGTGCTCAGGGGTTACTCCTGGCTGTCTGCTCAGAAATAGCTCCTGGCAGGCACGGGGGACCATATGGGGCACCGGGATTCGAACCAACCACCTTTGGTCCTGGATCGGCTGTTTGCAAGGCAAACACCACTGTGCTATCTCTCCGGGTCCCTCCAATCTAACTTTTGACTAGGTTCCTGTCTGGCTGCCTGCCAATCTTCCTATGGTTGGAGGTTGATCTGGGTGAGGTGAGATTTGGGGATGGCCACAGCACCAAGTGCCCAGATACCTCCTGACCTTAGACCTGCAAGAGGTGGAACTAGGTGAGTGTCTGGGGATGGTGGCAGAACCTTTCCAAATCTGTTTATCTCCTCCCACTGACCACACGTGGAGCCTGCAAAGCCCAGCCATGGCTACCCCAGTGCTTGGCAATGCTGTATGACTGACACAAGTGCTTTTTCATCTAGAGACCTCCTCCAAAGTCAGGCGAGAGATGGGGCTATGTGCCCAGTAGAGCCACCTGGTTTACTGCCTGTTTTTACTGGGCCTCAGTCAGGAAGATCCACTTCTATCAGGAATCATTAACTGTCCCATTATACTGGCCATTGATCTGACAGATTTTATTAACCCTGCCCACAGTCAGCAGCTTCTGCTCTCTACTTTAATGGTCATTTAGAAGAAGATTCCTGTGGAATAATGCAGTGTTCTTGCATTAAGAGCAAATGAGTTCACAGTGATTAATGCTTTTACAACAAATAATTCAGAAATGCATGATTGGCCATCTCTTCCAGGATCCTGCCCTTTGCAAGTGACATTCAATTGGATTTCCAAATGAATTCTCTCTGATAGCTTCTGGGAAGTTTACTTCCGTGATGTCATTAGTGATGGGCCATATACTTAATACCAGCGAAAAGGTCTTAAAAAGAAGCTGAGTTTTGGGTAGTAGGATTAAAGAAAAGAGAAAGACCACATTCTTTGAGTTGTCTGAATATCGAGCTATTTCAAGGAGCCAATTATCAAGCAATAAGCTTGTTGGCTTTTTAAAAAAGGTACTGCTATTTCATCTCATGTTAATATAAATTATACAATCTCTTTAGTCGGTACATATTTTTCAAAATAAAGGGGAACTTGAGTAAGAGAAAAATCAAATATGTTTTCTGCTTCCAAAAAATCTAATAATTAAGCTAGGATTGACACAAATTAGAATGCTGCCAAAAATTACTGAAAACAGTGACTCATTCTGTATTTCAATTAACAGTTTCTCAGTTTCCCTTATAAACAGTGAAGCTGACAAAAATTAATTATCTCAGAGGGGGTAAAATATTTCCTTCCAAAGTAAACAAAGCATCACTGGTTGAGACAATAGTCTGTAAACAGAGGGGATGGAATAAAGCTATCTTTCCTTGTCTACTGAGTCATCATTTGGGTAGATTCTCCTTGAAAGATCTCATGCCAAAAGCATGGCTTAAGAGGATCATGTGGTTTTCCCCTCATCCTATTCTACTAAATTATACCTTCTCTTTTTGACCTTGGTGTTTGCCTACAACTGATTTAAATATCTTATAGACATAAACATGAAATATTGAATTAAGTACTGAAATAACTGTATCATATTGCTTGGTTATCCAATACCCTTTAAATGAGTACTTTTAGAGAAAGACTAAAATTGATCAACATATAGGAAAGTTTTGCAAAATTACATGAGTGCCACACCAAAATATAAACTTCCAGATTTACTCACCTCATACTAATAGGTAAGTAACTTCCTTGTGTGTGAATGAAATCTATAAACAGGATGCATTTGTATCTCCCTTGGGAATGGACAAATCATGATCATGAATAATCATGGAGAAACGAATGTGACATTTTTATCATTGTCCTACAGGTTTCAAGGATGGGCATATTTTTAAAATTTGAGAAAACCCAAGAGCACTTAATTTTCTTTAATGAAAGAAATTCAGGAAGCCTACACAGTTTGCAAAGAAGATAATATCACATTTAACCTCTGACACTTTTTATTTTCTTGCTGGGTTCACTCTAGTACTGAGTTAGCTTGACCAAGTTAAACAAGACAGCTTCTTTTTTAACCTTGTCATTGAAAAACTTTTTCCTCCAGTGCTGTTATTAATCATGTGTTTGCTTAATATTTACCTGCTTCATGCTTTTCTTTGTATTCTTTCTCCCTTTCTCTGTTCAGGTAACACTTGGGTCTAGAATTTCTCTTGCAATTGGTTCTTTCATTTCTGAGGCCCTTTCTTCTAAGTTCCTATGATGATTTTTTGGTGTGCTTTCTAATGAGTAGTTTTAAATGAAATTTTATTGACATGATAAGACCTCATTTCTGGGTACAATAACAATGATCTTTTTGCTTAAGTACATTCAATATATCTTTTTTATTTATGATTTAAGAAATGGAAGCCTTCAGAGAGTCTCTTCAGGGGCCCACACCTGAACAAAACATCAATTAAAATGTAAGTGTAAATGCAGCAGACGTGGAAACGAAGGCAAAATAAACCTTAACAAAATGCCATTATACCCAAGCTTGTTATTACACTGCTGGATCGGTTCCTTAATCTTGAGCATTTCTGTGGTAAAAACACAAAATAATAGTTGTTTTGTGATTTCTAGCAAGGCAAGCTTTGATTCTGATAATGCACTCAAGGACTAAGTCTTTTGCTTCATTATATACCCACTATAGTTTTTGCTTCCCTGTAGGTGGAGGCAATTGTGATGGTTTCTCTGGGAATTCTTTGTATCTAAATATAGAGACCATTTGTATTCTCTCTGCTTTGATGACGTTTAGAGATGTTAAAAGTTTAGCATCTGAGAAAGGGATCTGCAATGTGGAAACCTGAAAATACAGATATAAGGCACTACTTATATATCTAGAATACAATATTTTAAAAATCTCTCCCACATAAACTACTTGCAGGAGTCTTTTCAGTCCCCAATTCTAGTTTTTCAAAAATAATTGGATTTATAAACATTTTCTTTTCCACTGTCTAGGAACTAAAGTGCACAGGCTAGGCACCACTGTAATTAGAGCCCAGGTAAAGTGCTAGTGGAGGATGGATCGGAAGACAAACCACCTACAGAAAGAGCCTTCTCTGTGATCTCTCAATCTTTCTAGGTGTGCTGACCACCAGTCTGCTAAAAAAAAAAAAATTAGAAAATGAGGTCAAAACCTAATTCTAATTACTGTATAATAGTAATGTTTGCAATGTACTCTGAAATGCAACAGGATGGGTTAATGATGGGTAAATGAACAGATTTATGATATAGGAAATATAGTAAGCTATTGAAAAATATATAATCTGAATAGCAGGCAATACAAATATTTACTTTCATTTTTCTTACTTTCATAATTACTTTCATAGTTCTTTCATACTTATTTCATGTTTGAAAATTTTTATATAAATTGTTGGAGGTCAATTCTTTACTCACCTAGAGAAATTGCCCCATTGGATTGAGGAAGAAAAGAATCCCTGTTGTTATGAACTCATGGGGATTGAACAGATGGTAAGATGAAACTGAATCTTTTAAGGAGAGCTTCTAAGGGATGTCACTTATACTCTGCTGTCTTGGTCAATATTTTAAAGCATTATTCTTTCACTAGAAAGTGTGTCTGCTGTGATTGTTGCCAGTATGATAAAGAAGTGACCTTTTAGGAGCCTGAGAGATAGCACTGTGGTTGGGCGTTTGCCTTGCAAGCAGCCGACCCAGGGCCAAAGGTGGTTTGAATCCTGGCGTCCCATATGTACCCCACTCCCGTGCCTGCCCAGAGCAATTTCTGAGCAGAGAGCTAGGAGTAACCCCAGAGCACCGCCGAGTGTGGCCCCTCCCAAAAAACAAACAAACAAGTAAAAGAAGTGGCCAGTTAGTCTTTCATTAAGGATAAGACAAAACCAACAGCAACAACAAAAGCAGCAACAATCTTATAGTCACTTACTGTCACTTCCTGTACTTCTTTTCTCCTCCTCCTTTTATCCCCTCCACATCTCTTCCTCTAATATAAAACACTCTTCCACAATAATAGCACCCTGAACACTTGTTATAATCACTAACTCATTAATTCTCATATCCAAACTCAATTCACTCCCCACCCAATGCTTCCCATAGCTGCCTTTTCTTTACTCTTCCCCTAGCACTTGCCTTCCCTAACTTCTTATTTTTGTGCATAATTGACAGTGCATTTAGGCCAACCTTTCTAAAACAAGTAATATGTTTTGCTACTTTCTTCTGAGAAACTGTCTGTGACTCCATACTTTCCTACAGTATGTCAACAGGCTCCCTTCTTACAGATTAAAACCAGTCTCTTCAGTGTTCTTGTTTTAGTCTATTTTCTTTCCTGGAATTCTTCTCTTTTCTCATTTGCTTCACTCTTTTTTACTTCTTCTATCCCAGCTAGCCACACACATACCTTTCAGATATCTTACAGCCAAGAGCACTTACATTAACATGAAAGTATCATAAAAAATTTTTCAGGAGGCTACTGAAAAATAAATATACTAAAAAGAAGCTTGCTGAGCTGATATTATTGAGATTCAAGGAAGATTGAATGCACTCAAATATTTTTTATTAAACAAAATTGAGTTTGCCCCTTAGTACTTAGTCCTCAAGGAAATTTCAAACATCACATTAAAAGTTAGTCCTTAAAAGAAGTAGAGCTCTCATAGCAAAACAGTTCAAAGTTCTATATGCCATCAACTGTTCAAATCTGAAAGCAAAATAATAAGGCAATCTATTGAAGAAGATTCTGCAAATAAGGAGATACTATTACATAATTATGTTTGATAATCAGAGCAGTACATGGATTCCAGAAATACCATTCCCTCCTGGGTGTTTTTGTTTGTTTTTCCAATTATGAGTCAGACAACAGCCAGTATTTATTGCTTGTTTAGAGCCTAGAGTGTAGGCTGTATACCCTGTTGATGACACAGAGATCTAACTGCTGGGAGATTTAGAATCAATGATAATGCCCTTTTATTGCAAGAAAGAGCCTCACAAAAAATCTTGTCTTTTGGAGCTGGGTCAACAGACCTCTCTGCCATTTATGGGGCCATCTCACATCTAAGTTACACACACCCCATGTCCTGAAGCATCAGATGCTCACTTCCTGTCCTCCCACATTTCTGGTCTGCCCAGAATCTAATGATTGATTTTTATCCCTGTTTCATTTTTGTGCACTGTCCATTTCATCTATTTTTATTTTTTCTGGAGGAGGTTATAAATTCTGAGAGCAAAACTGTTGTCATATTTTTTCATGTCTCCTCTCCACCCTCTGTTGAATATAATTTTTGACTTTATTTGAACTTATATGTTGTAAAGGAGAAATCAAGCTTCAGTGTGGCCTGAAGAGCCGATTGTGATCTAGTACCTGTCTTATCAATGTGCATTTCCCATCTGTTGCCTACACCCTACCCCCAAACCCTAATGACCCTGCAATCCAAACAACTCCTTCATCCTCTGCCCACCGCACCCATTCCACCCAAACTCCCTTTCAATATACAGGACACAGCAGGAAAACCACTTCCCTTAGGGAACCTTGGAAGAAAGAATTTTGATATCTCCAGAAGGTAATCTTCCTTGGCCCTTTAAATCTACCTATAATAATCAGCACAACTTACCAGTCATGTATTTGCTTTATACACTGGCCAAATCTCCCTGAAAAGAAACAACTCCAAATTTAGGACTGCTACCATTTTTCTCAACATCTAGCTAGATACTTAACCAGTTCTATTCACTTAATATCTGATAGTGTTGCATGAATCAATGAAATTAATGGGGTGGGGCAGAAGTGGAAGAAGGAGTTGAATTTATGCTTAGCCTGGAACACAATTCAGTGTGCTGATGCAAGAAAATGGCAGATGTAGCCTGTAATAACTGCCATGGGCAACCACAAAGCAAGTATTAGGGTCACTGAGTCCATTTTACATCAGGTTGGTCACATGTATGCTCTCTCATAGTACACTCTCTCATAACAATAGAAACACCCCAAATCCTGTTATAGGTGCTAGGGAAATCTGCCATTGTTGATTCCTAGGAGCAGATCTGTGCCAACCCTGAAAGGCTATCATTTGGGATTTGGTTGTACTGCAGGATGGTAAAAAAAAAAATATAGCCAGTAAAGGCAATCCTTGGCTCCTTGATGGACTGAACGACCCATGTACTCTTCTATTCTGAGACTGGACCAGGTAGAACTCCTTCCCAGGCTCTCCCCAATATATTTTCTTTGTTAAATAGCTTCTTTTCATCAATCTGTAATCTACCTTTCTTACTCACTTCTATATCTGGTTCCACATGACATGAAGGCTGGTTTCAAGGCAGATGGGAAATTCTCTAGAAAACTGCTCCAAATTAAAGGAGACTTGTTTTCAAGAGAACGTTTCTGTGGGGATCTGCTTTTGCTTTGAGCCACTCTCTCAGGGTACCTTCCTTCTAGATTTTATCATGATCTCAATAGTAGATACAGAACATAGAGACAGCTAGTTTTGGAAGGGTTGGGAGTTGATTTAGCGAAAAGTGATTTGGAAAGTGATTTGGGGAAAATACCCTATAGGCTACAGCTCTGGGACAAAGTTTCAAACTCCAGCACAACTTATCCTATGATAAATTAGTTTCCACAATTTTTTTTCTCTTTTGCTTCTTGCTTTCCCTTCATGACCTATCAGGGAATTCCTAAAGGGCCAGTCAAGAATGAGATTAGAAGTTACTCACTATTGAGATCACCTAATGCAAATTGTGCATGGATTTAGGTTTAGTCTGTATGAGAAGGGGTAGACCACTATGAAGTTTTACTAGTAGAAAGGGGAATAACTGTGAATGGGGCCTACAAATAAAAGAGAACATGTTTGCTTGGGGAAATTCCTTCATTTCATTTACATCAAGTATCTCACGAAAAACAGTGATCTCAGTGCAATAATATGTTAAAAATCTAATGAATTTTAAATTTTGTTTGTAGTAACCATACAGTGACATATTGGTTCAAAGCGATTCTAACATCTTATGCAGTGAAGACTCTGGACTGAGCCCTAACTTGTACAATAAAAGATGATGAAGTCCTGCTTAATATGTAGAGTTAGTTCTCTTTTGCAAGGTTACTAGATAAAAAAAAATCTTCGTAACACCATATTTTTTTAAGCATTAGTGGTGGTATTCCAAACAATGCCTAATTATCTTATAGAATGTCACTAACTGTGTTTTATCATTTAAAACATTTTATCTTTTGTGGAACTAGAGAGATAATACAGATGTTATACTGTTGCTTTATACTCAATTAATCTCAGTTCTCTCTACAGCACTGACTATAAACTCCACGCACCACCAAGAGTATATCCCAAAAACACAATGTCAGGGGTTAGCACTGAGCACCCCACCTGAGATGGATACTCAGGCCCCATAACTTTTATTTCTTTTTATTAAAAGTAACTATCACTGAACTTATCAATAAAAAAGTAAGAGGAGGGGTAATGAAGATCAGAACAAAGTTTACATAAGAATAGCGGTGGAAATTCATGCTCATTTTGGTAGTAGAACTTTGTAAGTCAATAAAGTTTAGAACTGGAATACTCATAAGCATATGCATTTTCTAAAAATGGAAAATTATAAATTTTCTCTTTAAAATTTTTTCTCTATAAAGGAGAAATTCCCAATTACAATTTTTTTTCTTACAGAGACCAAAAAACAAGGTTTGTTTAATGAAGATGTACAGTAGGGTGGTACTCAGAAGAGAAATTAAGCATGAGATAAGGAATTTGGGAGCCTAAGTGTTAGATATAGCTTCTGTTATTGGTGGTGAAGAAATTACCCACAGATGGGGTATGTATGAGGAAAAAAGATGTTGGAGGAAATACTGTCAAACTGGTAGAGTATTCTCAACCTCTACACCATAAATGTAGAGTCAATAATTCATTATGGAGGGCTGCACATACATTGCTGGATGTTCAGCAACATCTCTGTCTTCTATTCAAGAGGCTTTAGGGGCACCCATTTCCCTCACCCAGTTGTGGCAATACAGATGTTAATTGCTCTTTGAAGAGAAGAATCAATCCCAATAGAGAATCCCTGATATACGTTATGGGGGGAAAAAAAGAGCATCTTACAATAGTTAATAAAGAAAGGCCTGGATATGTATTAAGAAATGAACATTGAAATCTCTGGTTTTAGATCTAAGAAAACTATTAGGTGAGTTAGCTCACCTCACAGTGTCCCCTCAAGTCCTTTATTGGCAATAAGAAACTATAAATGGCTATATAATTATAAACATACTACCTAAACTATAATTTTAAAATTCTTTAAAATTTTAAAATAAAAAATTAAGCTCATGCAATGCATAAATAAATCTTACATATCCGTTGAAAATATAAACTTTGAAGAAATAAAAATGAACTTGTAATGCTGTTTGCTTCTTGTATTTTAAAATTATTCTTTTTTCTTCCCAGGCTGAGCCCTATATCCTAGTCTAGTCCCTTGCACATTTGGGCTTCAATCATCTGTTCATAATATTATTAAACTTGTACTTTGGTGCCCCTGGATGCTGAGGACAGGTTTACCAAGAAAAGTCTGCGTGTATGTGACTGTCATCTGTCCCATAAACACCAAGTGTGGTTAGAAATCTGGACACATTTTAACAACAGAATTGGGGAAGTTACATCTGCATGGCTATTTGCCCAAAGCCATCCTGGAAAAACAAACTGGGGCATAGAGACAAGCTTCCCTGGCCAAGAAGCTGAACTCACTTCCCTATTGTGGTCTTCTCAGGTAAAACAATATAAAATTTCTCAAAAGGTCACAAAATTCCTTCTCATCAAAGATTAGTAAAAATGTAGCTTTGATGAATTCCTTGATATGTTTGAAGAGGGAGGGTAAAACACACACATTTATTTCCAATCAATTTTGTTTGAGAACTCATTGGAATACCTCTCTGAGATGTTGCTTAATTTCCAAACATCTCTCCTTCCCATCCTCACCAAAAGCACAAAATATTTTTTCACTTATTAAGCTTAGCTTTCAACACAAAATGTTTACTGGTAAAAGCATTCTTCTCAATAAAACTAAACTACGGAATTCTCTGCTGACTCTTATATACTAACTATATTTATTGTAGTATTACTCACAATAGCCAAGATTTGAAAACAACCCAGATGTCAAACAACAATTGAATGAATAAAGAAGTTGTGGTATGTATGCACAATGGAATATAACTTAGCTATAAGAAAATTGTAAAATCTTGCTCTTTCCTGCTTCTTCTCTACCGAGCCAGCTCCGAACAAGAAACCTCCGGGTCCCTGCACTCGGTAAGATGGCCCCATCTGACCCACAAGGGGCCAACTGAGCCGGGTGATTGGGCACCCAGAGACTTTAAAATGAACACCAGCCAGTTGCTCAAGGAACCTCTTCAGGTCCCCCACCCAAAAGTTAACTTGTAACCACTATCAGCAAGGGGACTTCACAGAATTCTGTTTATGGGTGATTGTCCTTCAACTGTAACTTTACCTTGTCCTCTTTCTTTGCATCTTTGTTCTCATAATTAAAATTTTAAAAAAATTAAAAAAAGAAGAAAATTGTAAAATCTTGACTTTTGCTACACTGTGGAAGGATCTAGAGGGGATCAAACTAAACAAGAAAGGGAAAGATAAATACTGGATGGTCATATCTATATGTAATACATGAAGAACAAAATAAGGGAATTAACATTATCCTCTAAAAACAAATCCTTATACTCTGAAAAAGGGTGGAGAAGGCAAAGGAAGGGAAGGATAGTATAGACATTGGTGAAGGAAGATTGGCAGTTTGGTGATAGATATTGAGTGGTATAATTTTACCCTTAAACATAAAATAACTTACACTCCTATGAACCAATATTACTTCAATACAGAAGAAAGTTAAAATAAATAAAATATAAAATTGATATCATAAAAATAAAATTTATTGGTATTGAATTCCTAAAGCTTCAGATTTATAGCAACCACTAAAAAAAGCACACTGTTTTTATTAGTGGAGTTGTAAATTTGTTATACATATGCTAATATACCTCATGACAAGCTAGTTTGACCATCAATAGGAATCTGCAATTGGACATTTTTTAAGTATATTTCTCAGATCAGTGCCAGATGGGCAATAACAAGGTGGGAGAAATTAATCTTTCAATCATTTCAGAACTTTAGGAAGAGGATAGTTTTCAATAAATTTTCCTACTCTTTGGCTATTTTCTTACATCATGCTATCCATAATCATTTCTTCCTCCTTTTTTGGGGGGGCCCACACCCAGTTATGCTCAGGGTTTATTCCAGGCTATGCTCTCAGAAATCACTCCTTGCTTGGGGGACCATATGGGTCACTAGGAATCGAACCCAGATCCATCCTGGGTCAGCTGAGTGCAAGGCAAATGCCCTACCACTGTACTATTGCTCCAGCCTCTTTCCTCCTTAATTTTAGCCTCTTCTCTCATCTTCTCTGATTCAGTAGTGCTTATGATCAATTTTTGTCAACATAAATACACAGTTATCAAACCAACATTTAAAAATGGTGCCAACCCTGGTGAAGGGGGTGTTCTTTACATGACCGAAACCTAACCACAGTCATGTTTGTAACCAAAGTGTTTAAATAAAGATATTATTTTAAAAATGATGCCAACAAGAGGGTAGTACAAGACTAAAGATGGTTCTGCTAGAGAGCATCCATTTTGTGCCATAATTACAGTGAGAATAAACATAATCTCTAACAAAATACATTAGTTACTATTACATCCTTTTAAACATTAACAAGTAACATATAATGTACCACACAGGTGTTTCAAGATGTCAGTAATCTTTCTAAAATTTTCTTCAACTTTTGGTAGAAAATCAGACCTCAATATTTCAGCACTTAGTGTATTAGCCATACGCTCTAATGCAGAGTAGTTAAAATTTTCCTCTCTGCCTCTGTTTCATGCTGCTCTGTCCTAGGAGTTCTGGTTCCAGGCAGGCCACAGAGAAATGGCTGGAGTCAGGATAGATCTCACTTTTTCTTTCATGTGACAGTAAATACTCATTAGACATTTATTGTAAATCAGGTGCTGTGTAAAGGCTTTGAGACTAAATGCGTTTCCTCCTCTGGCAAATCTTAGTTTAGTCAGAAAGATTTTCTATTGAGAAGTTAAAAAATGCACATAGAAAACAATTATATGTGCTATGAAAAATCTTTGCATAAAAAGTGGAAGGATATACTTTAAATAAAGTAATTTTGGGAAGGTTATTCTGAGTTCCATTTAAGTTAAAGCATACATTTAATAAAGAGGTGGAAAACTAGATTCTTCTAGGTAAGAATAGAAGCACTTGCATAGATTGAGGGGTGGGAAAGTGCTTCAAAGTTTGTAGAAATAAAGTACAGATCAAAGCTACTAAAACATGATGTTTGGGGGCGGGGAAGGGGTTCAATTTGTGTCCAAAGAACTAAGCAGAGACAGGATTGCATCATAAGAAAGAGAATGGACTATTGTGTGATTGTCACTGCAGAGGAAGGTGACTTGATTGCTTGACTACTTTGCTGCTGTATGAAAATTGTTGGGAATATGATCAAAAGATAAGCTTGGTGATGGTGTGATGGTATATATAAGAAGTGATCCTGGACATGAAGATGTCAGCAGTATAGCTAAAAAGTGGTAGATTTGGTACATATTGCATGGAGTTAGAATGGACAAAAAATTGGATTGGATGGTAATAGGGTGGAGGGAGTTGGTAAGGTCAATGATAGAATTTTTTATAACCTTTTTGAGCATGGTGGCCCCATTTTCAAAGATAGAGG
>PVKC010022233.1:0-17779 GCA_004027635.1 Crocidura indochinensis
AAGTTAGATAGTGGATCTGAAATGCTGTCACAACACACACAAAATGTCAGTTTTGCAGTATGATACATATCTTAGCTACTGCAGAAATCCTTTTTGAATATTTTAACATTGAAATAACATGTTGTGCATCTTAAACATATACTATACCATGTTAATTATATTAATACATTATAGAAGTAAATAGTTATTTATTGATAAAAATAAGCATTTTAATTTTTTTAATTAAATGCATCACATCACCACGTATTTGAGATAACTGATCATAATATATTGTTTCAAGATGACAGAAAGCAAAGTTATTAAAATAAATAGAAAGAAAATAGAAACAACTAAAATATATAAGAATAAAGAAGAAAAAAGTTAAATAGCTAGTATATTTGTGAAAATTATTGTATCTACAATAAACTCATTAATAAATAGCAGAAGGTTTGTAAGCTCTTTTTCTAAAGAGATAAAAAAAAGAAATATTCATTTGACTAACAGAAAATTCAAAGACATAATTTATTTGCATATGAAAAATTACAACTATTCTCAATTGTTCTTACTGATGGAGATGTTTGTGTGTTGTCTGAAGGGAACTTTAGGACCTTTTTTTTTTCAAGGATTACCAGGTTTTCTGCTCCTGATGTTCTCTGCCTAATTTCATCATGCACAGCTTTTGGCTACTTTGATAATAGAAACAGCACTAGTACCATACTAAATGCTAGTCAGTCTTTCTTTGTAGGGTGGGGTGGGGGAAAGGCACAACAAGTGGTGCTTAGGGTTTCCTCCTGGCTCTTCGCTTAGGAATTACTCCTGGGCTTTGAGGACCATGTGGGGTTCTGGAAATGGAAACAGGGTTGGCCACATGTAAGGCAAGAAACCTACCCACTATACTATGGCTTCAACCCCCTAAATGCTTATCAGTCTTAACTGGGGTCACTATCAAAAGTGCCAGAAGGGGAAAGAATAGAGTGATCCCCCACCCCCATCCCCTTGTGTCTTAGGGGTGGGGGATGGATGCTGATTTGAGAAGTATCTAAAAGCAGTGAATGAAAGGAAAGAAAAATATAGTGACCAATAGTCAGGAGAGAAGCAAGAAATCTTCTCTTAGAGCCAGGAGGAAATTTCATCCTCCAAAATATCTTGATTTCTGTGTGAAGTAGTTCTTTCTAGGTGGGTGAAAGGAGGAAGAACTAATAATGTACAAGGACTGTTGAAGCTTGGGAGGGATGATATATTTCTAATTTGAGACTCTGTCCCAAATTTGCTTTGGCATGAGTTTTTATGACTAATCTACCTGTAGAGTGAAATAAATAGCATCGTTCATATCAGGAGAACCAACCAACCCTTGGGAGGTATTTAGAAACTTATGCTGTCCTTAGATTCTGAAGGAAAAGCTACACTGTAAGCAAACAATTCAACCCACTATTTTTTTCCCCAAAGTTGATGGCTAAGACAGAAAAAAATGGCTGAAGAGCCAAGAGATGCTGCATGAGAACTGTGAGTCTTCTCAGGAGAAATGAATCAGGAAGATAAAAGAAAGCTTATTTTCTCAGTTACATTTTATATTTTTATAAAAAATAATGATTAAAAGGTCATGTTCTCTAAACACAGGGAAATGATAATATCTAGCATTCTGCCTCGCACAAGATCATCCACTTGTTGTATTTACTTCCCACTATGTATACATCAGGCTCAGACCTGATGGCAAATGAAAATCAGAACATAAAATTTAGGTTAGCAAACAAGTATTCCTACAAAAAGGGCTAAACACAACACTCTCTTGTTAATATCTTGGCTTTTAAAATGGCCACAAAAGTGAGCTATAGAGCTGAGGACCATTCAAGCAGATGGCCCAGTAACATTGAGAAAATGCTTAGCTGCTGTCTGATTCCAGCATCCCCAGTGGTTGTTCAGAAAGGAGACGTGCGAGAACAGGTTAATGTGGGAATCTAGGTAAAGTTCGGAGGGGTGGATTTTCCAGAGCATATAGATGTGTGGTGAGTCTTGACAAGTTACTAATTTCAATTTAGCTATAGTGATTCCATGCCCCTAAAAAATGTATCTGCACAAGTCATGGATAGAATTCTAGGTATGTGCCTGAAAATACCGTTAGTAGGAGAGGGGAGCTCGAAGCATTTTCCTGTCTTCCTCTTCATCTGCTGCTATTGCTGTGTGATGACATGCATGGTTGTGGGAGTCACACACATTTGTGGTGCTCTCATACATTCTGCAGGAGGTCACAGTTCTGGTTGAGGTGTTCAAAGTGCTCACTGGGGATGGCAGGCATCTGTTTAGGGGGTGCTAGAGTTCTCACTCCATTGTAGTGTTGGGGGTACCACAGTAGAGTAGCTGAATCTGCACAAGGTACCTGTAGGCAGTCGTGGGGCTGGATCTTACAACCTCCAGGCTGGCAGATGGGCATATTGCCACTGAGTGATCCCTGGACTCAGTGGATGTATTTTTGTGTCTTTCTATTCAAGCCTTGCTTTCATCCTCTCTTTATTTCCTCCACTTACATATAGAGAAACTCCCCGTATTTGCTTTGTAATACAGAATTGAGATATACATATATAGAGAGAGAGAACAACAGCAACAAAATGTTTCACCTTGAATTTTCAACTAAACAAACTAATCTAGTCTCACGATTTTTTTTAAAGGAAAAAAAATGACTCAGCTTAATCATGTTTTGAAACATCTCATGATTCCATGAGAAAGAAGTAAAAAATCTCAGAGGAACAATAAATGGTTTTTAATCTCATGCTAGAATTAGAAGAAAGGTTAATTTTTACATGAAAATTAGATCTACATAAAAATAGATTCTGGAACAAAGAATTATTGACAGGTGGGAAAATAAATGCACTCACATAAATGTTCTTTCTCAAGAAAATTATTAAATATATTGACAGTATCATACTTTTAAAACAAACATTTTTTAAGAAATCAAATATGCATACTAGAGTAAAGAGATCAATCGCTATTGTCATCTTTCAGAGACATATACACATAATTTTTCCTACGTTTATTATCAATAAGCTTTGCTATTGAATACATTGCAAATACTTATGTTGTTACTTGGCATTTAATAAAACTGGATTCTGGTCACACTTTTGTTAATTATTGATGGGCTAGGGAAGACCTTGTACTTTAATTAATGGTATTGGCTCCTACGAATGCAGATAGATTCTGAGTTTTTGCAATAAATCTAAAATGTGTAAAAATGAAACATTTATGGAAATTAAATACCTTACTGATGACCACTAATGATTCAATCAAGCAGACCTCCTAATTAATTTTACTAATTGTTCATTCCTCCTGGGACATTACTGGCTTGATGGATTTTACTGTGACATATGTTGACATTAGCATCTGGTCAAAAACACCGACATCAATAAACTCTACCTAGTGTTTCTACAGACTCTGCCAATGCTGTAAACATTGACAATGCCAAAACATTTATTTCAATATAATATTTAGAGAACATATCTGCTTTCCATTTAGAGAAATGCTTCAAAACACATGGTACTCAAGAATGCTTACTGAATAACTGATGCCATGAGAAATACTTGATAATCAATTGGAAAACATCTGCCAACATTGAAAACAAATGAAGAACAGCCCAATGATTACCAAGCCTTTCCTATACACATTCTCTACTCATTTATACCTATTGAGCACAGAGTAACTTTACATAGATCTTATTGGAAAGAAAGTGATCCCTAACATTTCAGACCAACCATGACCATGACCATAAACAAGAAGTATAGGCATTACATATGCATTATCCGAATTGGGTTAAACCTGCAAACTTTCAGAACATTAGTAATGGTTTCTAAATGACCATTTGAATGGCTGACAAAGAAATATACATACAGAAATGTACCATACACATAAAAATGCTATCTCAAAGAATCTTATTAAATATTGTGCCATGCTCTATCTATATTAAAAACTCATTTTTACAGAAATCTAATTTCCAAGAAGAGCAACAGACTTTGTTCTCTTTCTCTGTCTCTCTCTGCCGCCCCCCCCCTCACCCCTGTCTCTCTCCAGTCTTCTAGGCTCAACTATAAAAATGCTAGGCCTCTTATTCTCAATATCTGGTTCTCTTTTATCACTGATAAAGGGGAAAAAACATTGCTTCCTCTAAAAGTGCCAACGTATATAAAGGTAAGCTACAGATATGCAGTAAAATTAAGTCTAGGCAAATAGCAACGACAGAGCCAAGTTTAATGCTTGCGCAGGGCGACTTACTCTTTACCACTTTTCCTAATCTCCTGTCCCCCTCTGAATTTGGAACTAAAACAAAGTCTGTTAATAGGGTTTTGTTTGACACTGTTACAAAACCTCCCAGGTGCCTGGCACCTGTTAGAAGTCCCTTTGCAGCCATTCTTCCTTTCTGATCCCTGGCGTACCCCTGCCTTCACACCAAGTGCTGGTCAGGACAGAGAGTACAGCGCCCCACACTGGGAAGCAGTTTCCCAAGGAAGAAAGCCAGAATCGGTCATTAGAGCCTGTTCAATCCCAGTGCGTGCACACCATGATGCAGACACACTGCCGGTATCTGCTCATCTGTGCTCATCAGCAGAGTACAAAGGGCTCAACCGCATAGATTCTGCAATCTCCTGTGCACTCTTTTTTCCAGCCCCACAGTTCAACCAGAAGCTACCTGCAAAGACCGGGATTCAACAGAATATCAGGCTCCCATTAACTTGTGGCAACCTTAGGAAAAGTCTCTGGCGGCCCCTGAATTATAAGTCATCTCTCCATTCTATCTTTGCAGATGCAATCGTCTACACAGCCAATGTCCAGGGTTACAGACTATGAAAGGACCCCCAGATTCAAACACCTTCAATCTGTCCCTACTACATGTGCAGCGCTTCTATCTACAGCTTTGCTCATCAGCCCTTCACAGTGGAAAGAGAAATGAAATCTGCAGTCCGTCCACCCCTCTCTGAAATACAAAGCCCTTCTTCTGAGCCGTCCATTGGTTTTAGGGGACTCATGTTTGGAGCCAGTTGACTTGGAGAAAAATATACCCCTCCCCCTATAAAAAATGCGGCAGCGATAGTATCCTTATACAAACAAGACCTTATTTGGCTTTGGCAAGTTTGAGCCTGGAGTAAAATAATATCCAAGTTACAACCACAGAAACTGGAATTTCTAAGGAAATGCTGACCTGACCTTCAGAAAGCAGCAAATTGCAGCTTCTGCTGCTCAGTGACTGCTTGCCAAGGCGTAGCATGGAAAGTCCGCGTCCGCTTCCCCCTCCGCGTCGCCCACGGACAAGACACACACCCAGAGGAGGCCCCCCAACACCCACCCTTCGGGCGCCGGCTCTTCCCGCTACTCGAGACAGGCGGTTCAAAGCCCACCTGAAAGATCTCTGGTCTGTGCGGATGGAGGACAGATGACCTCTGGTAGGCATCTACTCGGGAAAGTCAACCCCTGGGAAAGGTGGCTGCAATCTGCCCGTCCAAACTCCTGGCAATCCCGAAGATGTGGAAAGAGGGAAATGCGCCCCACCCGAGGGGAGGGAAAATGGGTAGGGGCGCCCATACTCTACCAGGGTGCTGGAGAAGGGAAAAACAAAAACAAAAACAAAAAAAAAACGCACACACAGGTCGCGCCCGCTAGCTTAGGCTGCAACAAATGCCCCCTCTCCGGATCTTTCCGTCGCCTTCGGGGATTTTGCCCACCCAGGTTCTTTAAAAAAATCAATTTTTAAAAATCCATCCTCTCCCCCTGCCCCATCGGCAGCGCCACTTCTGGCAACAGCATCTCGGCGCGCGGGGGCTGGCACCGCGGGGGCAGTCGTGGCCCGCGTCGCCCGCGGCCGCGTAGCTACTCACCCGAACCGGGGGTCACTGGCAACGGCGGCAGCAGCCGCGGACTGGCGGGTTCGGGCCCCCGAGGACGCGGACATCGGACTGGCACCTCCGCTGCCCTACCCGCGGGCGCTGAGCATCTTGCGGGGCACCCTCGGCGAACGCGAGCGGAGCGGCGAGGGCGAGCGCGCCGAGGAGGGGCGGGAGAGGCTCCGAGCCTGGCCCCGCCGCGCCGCGCCGCGCAGAGCGCCCGGGCTCTCCCCGCCAGCACCCCGCGCCCGCGCGCGCGCCCCCCGCCGCGCACCCCGCGCCTTTCCTAGCCGTGCGCGCTCGCACGCGCCTCGCACCACGCGGCGCGCGCCGGCCCGGGCCGCCCCAGAGCGCGGTGCCCAGGGTGCTGCTGCCCATTGTTCTGCGGCCGCGATTCGCAGGCGAGGGGTCGCGCCGAGGCTTACCCACTCCGCTGGATCCCCGCGGCGAGAGAGGCCCGGGCCGGCCCCGTTGGCGTGCGGGGGTGCTGGGCGCCTACTTCGGCGGGCTGCCTGCTCGCCGGCGCTCGCTGCTCCCGCTCTGGCTCCAGCGCTTCCCGGGTTACTATGGATATTGCCACTCGCCGCCCCCGCCCCGCGCTCCCAGCCCGCCGCGTAGCTCCGCCGGCGCCAGGTGACCCGCTCAGCAGGCGCTGCAGCGGTGGCGGCAACCGCGGTGGCTGCCGTGGCCGCCGCCGCCGCCTTTGCTTGGAGGAGGAGGTGGAGGAGGAGGAGAAGGAGGGGAAGGGGGTGGCGGAGGAGGGAGAGGAGGAACAGGTAGGTCCTCCCACTTAAACTGCTTTAAGTTCATCAAGGAGTGGGAAGCCACCCCCACACTCACGCTTGCGGGGACAGTGGCTCCATCCCAGCGACTAGGGTTCCAGCTGGTCTCAGAGGGGCATGATCAGCCTCATCCCGGCCCTTCCCCGTCACTGGTGGACTTCGGAGTAGGGTTTTGACCCGTCTGCCCCATGCATGGCTCTCACCAAACGTACTACTGAGCTGTCAGTAACAGTTGTAGAATGTACTTTGGCACAAGCTTCTCGTGGAAAGCACGCCAAGGAAATGAAGTACATCTGACCTCAGAGGACAAGGCTTTTCTCTCATTAGCACCAGAAAAATATGAGTTTACGTGTGTGGCAGTGACCATGACTGCAACCACATACACTTGAGTTCGTTGGTGTTTCAAGGACTCATTCCGAAATGCCAGTTGCTAAGTTAGGCTTTTTATAAACGGCAGGTTCCCACTGAGGACAGCCAAGGTCTAAAGAGCGCTCATGGAGTCTTTGGAAAATAAACTGGGATGAAGTACTGTAAGAAAACGTACAAAAGTATATAACATCAAGATGCATTACAACCGGCACTAATCATCCCCCCTATTGTTCACTTCAAGAGATACACTGAATGGCTTAAACCTGAAGAAAACAAAGAATTTGATCAAGTGCAAAAAATGTAGGGCACTCAAATAGAAACATGAATTTCTCCTTTTTGTCTTGTAATAGGTAACATTTACTGAGCACTTATGACTTGCCAGGCACCTGTGAATTACCTTGTTTAATTCGCACAAGTCTACAGTGATAGCTTTTATTATCCTCACTTTACAGATGTCAATGGGGAAAAAGGCTTATCAAGATCTACAGATAGTCGTTCTGGGACAATATTTGCTGTCTTCAACAGAAAACACTCGTTGAATATGCAACCAGTTTTTAGTCCCTTCTAAAGTCACTAACAAGGACTTTTCACTAGTGAGCGTTCAAGTTAAAAGTATATCCCAAGTATATCTGCACACTTGAGCATTTAACCACATAGAAACTATTTCTCTCATTCACTTAAAGAGTCGCTGAAGTTCTTAGAGCTTCATCTTGCACATAAAAAGAAATGAAACAGGTGGACATTCCATCCCTTGTACGGTGAGTGCATTTGCATAATTATGTCTTTGAGACCAGCAAACCTTCCAAAGGTTTGAAGGTCAGACTATTTCATTTAAATTTTCACTATTTGATCCAAACGTCCATAATTTGAGATGGGATAAATGTTTTCTAAGTATGATAGTCAGAGGGATAACTTGAGGATGACATTTCCACCTGTACTATTTTATTCTGGATATTTCTGGCAACAAAAGTGGGCTATCTCAAAGAGATATGATATTTTGGTCCCAAATTCCAGACTCCTTAGAAAAGAGGCCCACTATTACTTTTGCACCACATTGCCTCCGCACTACACTCATCTTGGGTCTGTAGTCCAGCATGTGCCTGTGCTAGCTCTAAAAAATGAGTTCGGCATTGTCATTGGCCAATGCGGGAGTTGGGAAGGGAAGCTGCTGTCCATGGTGCTTTATTGCAACTCTGCTTGGCATGTACAATTCAAACATTATATACTAGAATTCTCATGTCAGAATATAATGGAGGGGTTAAAGGACATGCTTTGCCTTTAATTTGGGGGAGGTGTGATCAACTCTGGTGTGATCCCTAGAATCACGTGGCCCCTGCGACCATAATTTAAGGAAAGTTAAAACCAGAGGCCCTTTGGGCTCCCCCAGCACAGATGACTGAGAAAGACCTCAAAGAGAGCTTCCTTGAAAAGTGAGGGTGGTATTTCTCAAGCTTAAGTAATAGTTGCAAGCAGTAGTTGTAAACATTTATTTGGTCTAGTAAGAATCTCCCTGCTGTTGTGCTAAGTATGTATACAGTTGAGCACTTACTTCCAGAGGACAAAATTAGTACACATAAATATGGCCTTGATTAAAATCAGCATCAAGAAAAACATAAAAATTACTTTGTTATTCTCAAAGTAAAGTTAGTCCTTTAAAAGATGTTCTGCTCACTCAGATGAAAGGAGCCCTTCATTTTCACCCAGGGTCCAGCCTAGGAGTAAAAAACTTTGAAATGTTAAATTTTGCCCTTAGATACCCGAGAAGCCTTTGGCTCAACTCCCCTTTGGCTTTTAATTGGAATTTATCATTCAGAAAGTATGGAACCCATACTGTTGTAAAGAAACTTACAGATCAAACAGAATGTACTGATAAGCTTGTTGCTAACAAGAAAGTATAATTCTTTAACCTTGCAAGAAAGCAGATGTAGGAGGTCTCTCACGCATAATATTCATGTTTAAATACACTCCTATAGTATTCAATAAACACACACAATTATGATTCATCACAACAACTGAGTGTGTCTTTATCTTTTGCTGAACCCTGCACCCACTTTCTTGAGAACTCCCTGAAGTGTTCGGACGAGGAGGCCCTGACACTGCAGTGCTCATTTAACACTGCATTCTTTTTTTTTTTTTTTTTTTTTTGGCTTTTAGGTCACACCCGACATTGCTCAGGGGTTACTCCTGGCTCTAAGCTCAGAAATTGCTTCTGGCAGGCTCAAGGGACCATATGGGATGTCGGGATTTGAACCACTGTCCTTTTGCATGCAAGGCAAATGCCTTACCTCCATGCCATCTCTCCGGCCCCTGCACTACATTCTTGGGTCCCAGCACTAAACTAGCCAGTCACACTAACCAAATTTCTCATGGATAGGTCCCACACACTCTGAGCATTACTTGGAATCACCCTTATCCCCTGTTTCCCCCCATACTAAAATTCTAGAAATCTACTTGAGTATGGTAGTAATGAAATTCAGTGTGAACCTTCAGGTAATGTATTAAAATAAAAAAGTTTTACTAGCCTAATCTCCCATGGATTGGGATAAAATATTAAATAACTCACAGAAGAATGATGTTTTATTTTCTAATAGAAAATGGTCTTTTATTAGAAAGTTTAGGCTTTTTAGTATGCTAAAATAGCATAGAGGATATGAGCTATATACTGAAAACTTCATATTATACATAAGAAAGTTACTGCTAAAAGAGATAAAGGTGCCTGTTCAATGATATCCCTTAATTAGAGGCAGGAGAAAACCCATGAATTATTTGTTTAGAAAGTTACCATATTATTGCAAAATATTAATATATTATTTCTTTCTTTACTAGTTATTTTTTGTTTGAATTATAATGCATTCTTTTAAAATACAAATAACAACAGCTTCAGGCTCTTTTTCTAGGAAATTATCTACATACCACTTTTTAGTAATATGTTTTTCCTTGAAAAGTAAGATAGTTGAGAAAAATTTCATAGAATACCAATTCTTAACTTCTCTATGCCCCCTAAGTAATGAAGGGCATTTACTATAGGACAGGTTATCATAAACAACCCATTCACTATCAACTGCTTATTTAATTTTTGGGTCACACCCGGCAGTGCTCAGGGGTTACTCCTGGCTCCATGCTCAGAAATTGCTCCTGGGAGGCACGGGGGACCATATGGGGCACCGGGATTCGAACCGATGACCTTTTGCATGAACGCCTTGCCTCCATGCTATCTCCCGGACCCCTCAGCTGCTTATTTGAAAACTTCTATTTAATATAAAAATGATTAGCATTTGGGGTTCTTCAGTTATAAGAAATTAACCATTAAAATGACTTGCATCTATATTAGAACTGCTAATAGTATTCTATTATAAAATTTAAGAGATAGGGTAACACTTCTAAGAGAAATGTAAAACCCAGTAAAACTTTGTCCAGATTTATAGAAATGGAATGATAATGATTCATTTATTTGGAGGTAGTATTAAACAAGTTCTAAGTTCTTTTTTTTTGTTTTTTTTTTTGTTTGTTTTTGGGCCACACCCGGTGACGCTCAGAGGTTACTACTGGCTATTCACTCAGAAGTCGCTCCTGGCAGGCACAGGGGACCATATGGGGAACCGAGGGATCCAACTGCGGACCGTCCTAGGTTAGCGCAGGCAAGGCAGGCACCTTACCTACAGTGCCACCACCCGGCCCCCCTCAAGTTCTAAGTTCTTAACCATGGAATCAGTCATGTGGATTCAAGTAATGGCTTTCCATTGAATAATTCTAGGATTTTGAGTAGGTTAGCTTTTTTGAGCCTAACCTCTCCTATTTGTAAGATTTATATAATTGTGAAAACTATTTATCAAAAGTGGAGCAAGGAGAAAATGAGATTATCCATGTTTTCTTGTCTTGTTTACAAGCCAGTTTTTTTTCCAAACTCATTACTAATCAAATACTTCTTGTTACTGGAAGGATATTTTTGCAGATGAGATTAATGTCCATCATCAGTTGCCTTTAACTAAGGGAGATCACCTGACATGATCTCATTTCATCTATTGAGGACCTAAAATCTCTCTTAAGAGAAACTTGACACTTCCTGCCCTTTCTGGCTTGCTCTTTCTGATGGTTGTTCCTACAGATTTCAGACTTGCCTTGTCAGACTCCACAGCCACATAGGCTAATACTTTGGGTGAAATTATTCAATAGATACCAGTTTTTAGTTATGCTTCTCTGGTTGTGCCCTAACATATAGATATCTTTGGTTAAGCATTAAATGTAGCATCTAATACATAATAGGCATTCAAAAATGTCAAGTAAAATGATTTATAGAAATCTTAGTGAAAGATTTCTCATATTCACAGCATTCTGGATTTGCCTGGATAAAAATTTTTAAGAATTATAAATTCAAATAAAGATAGATACTTATTACCTCCAGTGATAGAATTCACAAGTGATGTTTTAGCTAAACTTAAAGGAAATTTTCAGCCCACAGGGATGAATAGCCAATCCAGAGTTAGGTAGGGGAATTACACATCTAGACTGAGGACAATTTACTAGATTTGAAAGGCAATAAGCACAAACACAGTCACTTCTCTATCAATACAAGAGATTCAGCACCTAAAAACTAAAATAATTAGTTTTTCTGCATCAGTCATAAAATTCCATGATATAATACAAATTCATTTCTGATATTAGGTTGTAAGTCAATGAGAAACATTTAAGAGACCTGTTTCCAGAGATTGAAGAACTGTTCAAATATGAGGAACTTAAAGCAAAAGACCTCTTATCTCCATCTTAATATTACATATTATTCTAAAATTATTATCCTATTAGTATGTTGAGGCTCAAGTTCTTTGTTTTGGCATTCTTTTTTTTAAATAACAACCTTTACAACATACCATATATACTCGAGTATAAGCTGACCCGAGTATAAGCTGACCCCTCCTATATTTTACCCTAAAAACTAGGAAAACTTAGTGACTCAGGTATTAACCAAGGTGTAAAATGCAGCAGCCACTGGTAAATTTCAAAAATAAAAATATATACCCAAAACAATCACAATAATTGAGGAATCAGTAGGTTAAATGTTTTTTAATATTTATTGCTGAAGAAAAACTGTAAACTAGGAACAATAACTTTAAAACTTTAAATATAGTGCAGAAAACCATAGCTTAACATGTAATTAAGCTAAATCATTAAAGGTTAAAATCCTTCAAAACTGAATTCCTCCTCCTCCTCCTCATCTGTATGTCCAAACAGAGCTTCAGCTGTATCTGATGTGAGGGTATCAACATAGACATTGTCATCATCACCGAGTTCACAGATATCATCATCACTGCTGTTGATCTCATACAAAGTGAAGAATATTATGTGTTAAATAGTTCAGTGGCATACAGTTCAGATCAGCACCTACGGCAACTTGTGGACTGAGCTAAAGCACCACCCCCTCAAGCAGACAACAGAATGATTTGAAGACTATATGCATTTGATTCGGTGCACACACACCACATCAAATGACCTGTATGACCCGAGTATATAGCTATATAAAAATAGATATCAGGGTCAGGGAAATAGCTTAAATGGTAAAGCACATGCCTAACATGTTTAGGATCCTGAGTTAAATCCAGACTGCAAAAAAAAAAAAACCTTGCATCTCACTGATATGGGGTGACTCACTCTTCCCAAACCCATTAACTCTAACACTGCCAAACTCAACATCAGCTATCTTCTTCCTCTTCCCAACCTCCAGCACCACCAGGATTTACTCTTTTTTTAAGCTGGCATGGTACAAGACTACTTACTATCATTCAGGATAATATAAAACTTAAAGATAAAAAAATCCCAAATGAGTAGGAAAAAAAAACCCTGGGTAATAGTTTCCATTAGAAACAGGATTAAAAGATGAGAGAACTGGAGAGATGGCAGGAGTTATGGCATTTGCTTTGATTCTGGCCCACCCAATTTGATTATCAGAGCACATCCAGGTGTCCCCCAAACCATAGAAATAGGGATATGACCAGGCTACCACTAAATGTGGCTCCTAAAGAAAAAAATTTTCAAAATAAAAGAGAGTGAAAGTCTTCTGATAATATTATAGGGTCAGTCTTTGGAATTGAAAAAATTAAATTGTATATATTTATATATAAGTAAATTCAGTAGTTATCTTATATACTGTAAACATAATCAATGAGTATTCAAGGATAGTACATTAAAGTATTTCTATACATTATGCCAAGATTTCTTGAATGCCTGTAATGTTAACCATTGAACTGAAGGAACATAAGTTAGATTAAATCACTTTGTGTTTTTAGATTGGGTAACTAGTAATCATTATGAATTTAAACTAACATATAACTTACTCAAGAAAATAGCAATGTGCCCTTAATATACATTGGTCTAGACAAAATTTTTTTGCTCTCATAATAACCTTGCTTCCCTCACTAGTGAATTACCACATTTGTACTTAATTGATTACCTCATAATGAATAGGTCAGGGATCCTGCTCCTATGAGTCTCTATTTATGCTCAACCCAACCCCAAATAGGAATTAGGTAAATATTTGTTGAACAGTGAAAGAACATGGATTGGAGTTTTAGTTGGTCTCCAAAATAGACTCATGTGGAAAACAAATCTGGAGCTGAGGAGAGGTGAGAGCAAGAGGTACAGACTTGCTGATATCTGGTGGCTAAAGGGCACAGTGTGGACTATCATCAAGTAGGCCCAGTTGTATAATTATGAGACAGGTTTGAGGCCAAAATTTTGGACCACACCTACAGATTCCATTTTAACTATGGGATGCAACTTGGTCCACTGATTAGGATGAAAAAGTTTTGGAAAATGTCAGCCCCAAGTAACTCTTTTCAACCCTTTTAAGTTCTTAGTAGATATTTCAAAATAAAGCAATTAAAGAGATAGAGGCACTAAAAAATGGGATTTATACTGAGAGTAAAGCAGACAGAACCTTACATAAAAAGCAAGGCTTAGACTTTTGCCTTTAGTTTTTAGCTTTCCAAAAGTTGGAGTGAGTAGAAAGAGGACATAGGTATGTGAGGCTGAAAGTGGAAACAACACAACAAGGATTTCCAAAGAAATTAGGCATGAAGAAAGGCTGTGAGGGTTCTGGTTACTGAAGGTGAATATTCTAGACGCACTATGATTCATTTTTGTCATCAGGTGTTACTTGCCAATAATGAAACATATGAAACAGAGATTGACTTTCATTAATCCTAGATTTTAGCATTTTCATTGCAATATCATGCTTCTTTGAAAAATTCTTTATTTGAGTAGAAAATTTAAAACAATTTATAGAAATCTATTATTCTATAGACATAACTTACAGACCCAACTACCAGAGTGAGCAGAAGGGAATTAACACTTTTTCCTGAAGGCAAGCAGGCTTGGAATCCAGGGGGGAATGAATATAAACACAGGGACCCATCTGCCAGAAACTCTCTGAATTAAGGCCTAGGGACTTCTTTTGGATGTTAACTACATTCAAGGCCTGTGTCATGTAAAACTCCACTGAGCCAGAGCTAAGATGTTCACTTGTAGGCTTAGCTTATAACCAGCCCCCTGAGAATCAGTTTCAGCCACACTGCACAGGTGTTAAGTACCTCATCTTTCTAACACCTTTGCCAACAGAACAGCTGTGCTTAACATTCGCAGCAACTTTCAAGGTTAGTGTTGAGCGAATACTCCAGTAACCTGATTCAGGTGTCCATTTCATTGAGTGACTATTCTAGATTTTCTAAGTTCTATGAGAACTGATATTTTGCTTCAGAAAAATATGGCTGCCAGTATATTGCTGAGCCACAGTGAGCATCTTAAAGGGGGTAATATAATGTATAGAAAAGGGTTGTGGACTTAGGCTGGGATTCAAATATGGCTATGTTATTTACTAGTGACAAACATGAAGCAAGTTGCTTAAACTTGCTGCACTTCAGTTTCCTTGTCTGTAAAACATGAATAATTAAAAATATTTTTGTTTAAAAATTATATGCCTGCTGTATGAAAATATCTAGTCTAATTTACCAGATAATTTAGCTCATACTAGTATAAATTCATAACAAATTCTCAGAATCAAGGAGTGCTCATCATATTAAATAAATGGTAAAGCTCTTTCCTGTTACATCTCCTAATGGGTTTTTGGTTATTTTAATTGTTATTATTATTATTTTTTGGTCTTGTACTACATCTGGTTGTACTTAAGACTAACTCCTAACTCTGCACACAGCGATCTCTCCTGACAGTGGTCCTTGGGACCATATAGAAAGCAGGGACTGAACCTGTGTCAGCTATGTGCAAGGCAATTTCCCTACGTACTGTACTATCTCTCCAGCATGAGGAGTGTTCTAATCAGCTGTATAAGTAAGGAAGAGCCCATGAAATTGTAGTAGACAGTAATTTCACTTTACTTCTGTACTGAAGACTCATAAAACAATTTCTCCCAAAGGACTGGAAAAGAATATCTATTATTTGATGGCAAGCATATGTATCATCATCAGCATTATTATTTTCAGTACTTCATAAGAATGTTAAAATAAACTAGAAGAACAAAGAAATTAATATTATTAATTATTACTTAAATATTAATTATTGATTGATTTAATTAATAAAGTTTTGGATTAATCATTAATACATATTTAAGAGATTGGTGTTGGAATACTTGGAGCTAAAAATACAAAAAATGTGGTTAATATCCATTGGGTTTATTTTAATGCACAACACCCAGTTGCTTTACTTTCATGACTAAGAATCTTATTTTTTCATATAGATCTATATTTATAGTCCTTGACCATAGAATTCAAAAGAATTCTGTTAAAAACAGGATTTGCATAGGAACCATGATTTACTGACTAAATCAGAGGATTAAGTCCATAACCACAGAGGTTTTTTTTTTAATTACTTTATTTAAATACTGTGTTTACAAAGTTGTTCATGATTTTCAGTGATACAATGTCACCTTCCTTCACTGGTGCCCCTTCCCCACCACCAATGTTGCCATATTTACTCTTATCCTCCCCACTGTCTGCCTCTGGGGAAGACAATTTTACTTCTTTATCCCTCTCTTCCTTTTTTCCTTTTAGAAACTGTAGTTTGCATTGCTTTTAATTAAAGGTTACCATGCATATTACTTTATCTTTTCTCAACACCCAATGCTTGTCCAGACTGATAAGTTTCAACTATCATTGTCATTGTGGTCCCTTCTCTATCCTAACTGCACTATTCCACTATTTGTGGCTGGTCCTCCTGTACTGGTTCTCCTGGCCCTCATCTCTATTGTCTCTGGATATTATTGCCATACTATCTTTTTGTTTTCTTCTATTTCACAAATGATTGAGATCATTCAATGTTTATTAGTCACCCTCGGACTCATTTAACTCAACATAATACTCCCCATATACATTAAGTATAAGCAAATATCATGACTTATTTTTCCTAAATTAAAGGAGTGCATTCCTATATTCATCATTGCAGCACTATTTACAGTAGCCAGAATCTGGAAACAACCCAAGTGCCTGAAAACAGATTTCTGGATAAAGAAACTGCAATGGAATACTACACATTGGTTTTTTTTGTGGAGGATCAATAACAGAATTTAAAAGTTCTTTTCTCTTTTTCCCAAATAGGTGATACTGCCATTGCAAGGGTGCTATGCTTAATGTCCAGACTGTGGAAAACCACTTACAAGGTGAATCTACCAAGAATGGAGCCAGGACAGAGGAAGGCAAAATAGAGAAACAGTGGGAGAGACTTAGGAGTTTCATTATGATCTTTAGGGACCTAGAGCCAAGAATGCCCACATCTCCTAAATTTTCTCTCATGTGAGTCAACATGGTTTTCTGTTTTGAGGGGGGGTTTCTAATACTTTATCTGAAAGTATCCTGAACTTACTCAGATGGAAACTTAGACATAATGTATCCTAAGCTCCCACCTGATGTTTGGATGCCATATAACTCATAGTGAATCATTCAAAGAAGACTTGCATTTTGGGGCTGAAGAGATAGCATAGGGTAGGGTGTTTGTCTTGCACATGGCCAAATCATACTTGATCTCTGGCATCCCATATGATCGCTCAAACTTGCCAGGAGTAATTTCTGAGCACAGAGCTAAGAATAACCCCTGAGTGCTATTGGGTATGGCCACCCAAACAAAACAACAACAACAAAAAGATGCATTCTTCCAATGATAGGGAGCTCATATCACCCAAATAATCCTATATTCTCTTTAGAACTTTTGCTACTAAAAAGTATTCTTATAATGAGTGAGAAGTGTTTTGAAACTTTTGTGCAGATAACATTAATTTCACTTTCTAGGGGCCATATTATGTTGACAAATGTAATATTTATTATCTAATTTAATTCTTAAATCTACATTATGGTATAAAATTCCCTTGGGAGCTATGGCAGAAGGCCAGAAGGAAACTTATTATAGATTAAAATAAGGGGTATGGATGTGGATAAAGGGAATCCAAATATATAAAGGATAGCTGATCAATAACTTGATGAGGGAATGGAGGTAAGAGTGAGAGAGAAGGTGGCATATAAGATGACATCTGGAAATTAAATGTTGAAAACAAAAGACAGGGGAGGACAAATTTGTTGATGTAAGAGCATTAAGGTCCTCTTATCTGTCTAAAGACTCACTATCAATAGATAGGACCTATATAAGAGATTAGCTCCGTAAATTCTCAAAACTTTTTTATAATTTTTATTGAGGCAATGTGAATTACAAGTCTTTCACAGTTGTATTTAAGGTACATAGTGAAAGTGAATTAAAGTCATTCCTACAACCAGTGTTGACCTCCCTCTGCCATAGTTC